>WPIO01000058.1:1580000-1652500 GCA_009760855.2 Cristatella mucedo
TTATTGTTCCCAGAGCTTTCTTGTGGAAGTTGTTTGTGGAACACAGTTATTAACAGTTCCATCAAATTACACTGCTCTGAGAAAGCTCAGAATGAGGTAGACGTATGAATTTAGCCTTTGTAGCCTTCTGCCATAATAGCTAAATAAGTGCTCAGGAATGAGATAACTTTAGTGCCTTCCTGATTGCTTACTGCTTAATTGTGGAGGATCCTTCGTAATGGGAAGCAGTTACCGTACGACTGACCTTTGCCGTGTTACCTTGCTTTTCCCTAGCTTGTGTCTGTGGTTGCTATTTATGCTATCACGTGCACTAAGTAGTGGTCGCTCGTTTATAGAGCAGTTGGCTCTTCCAGTCGTCGCCCTGCTTTTCAGTTTCGTATATGCCGCAGTGAGTGTGAGCCAAGAAAGCCTCTTTCTTGGCAAGCCTCCCAGCTAGTAGGCCAACCAAACAGCCATTGCATGTCTGATAGTCGTTCATGTGGTTCCTCGGCTGCCTTTCACTTTATGTGGAATTCTTTGCTCTTGCTGTCCCTTTTGACATGCCCCATCTCTCTCTCTCTCTTATGACTTATTGCATTTTGTGAAACCAGTTGTCATAGTTGTTATTCACGGTGTAGCCGGGTTGACCAAGCCTGCCCGGCAGGCCTGCCAAACCAAGCAAGTCATCATGTCTTCCTGTGACTGATTTTGCAGAGTCTGACTGGTATGGGGACAATCGATTTGTCGTCGGCTCTGTCCTTGCAAGCTCTATTGACTAATGCAATTGGTGTTCAGTACTTCAACGGTAAGGCTTGCGGACTTCCGAGACTGCGTGGTGTACAAGACCACCGATGCCTACTCATGTTCGTGGCAATTAATCTCGCACACTGCATGCTCTACCAGCACCTGTCTTCCTCTTTGTCATTGGTTGAAATTGGCAGGAGTTGGTGCTCCCCATATTTGTCATCATCGTCATTTTTACTCACCGTAGCTGTGAAACAAGACCGTGCTTAGCCTGAATGCCCAGTGTTGTGCCCTAATGTGCATGCCTAGACTGAGTTGGCTGGTTATTTGGACCGGGAATATTCTGCAGCTGCTCTGCCTCTTCATTTGTGTGGTAATCAGCAAGTGTAAAGTGCCTAAACAGAGATTTATTTCACTGAAGGTGCCGTAACAATCTGGTTGTTATTGTTATTATTATTATTAAGTATGCCTGCTCTTTGTAGATTATCTCATAACGCATGACTTCGAGATGTACTTGAACTTTCTTTTGGATATTGAGGTCAGCTACTGGTGGTATTATCTGCTTCGGCTTAATGTGCCTTGGCAGCATCAGGCGTCAATGATGCCTTTCTGTAGATCCGTGTATGGCTGCTGCTGCTTGTATATATTTTTTTCAAACCAACCCCGAGTTCTGCTGGCTGGTTGAATTAATTCGCCGATTTGAATGTTCAGTCTTCTGTGGTCAGCAATGGGGTGGGGAGATCTGGAGACAGTCTATCGACGTGACACTAGCAATTTCAGATGCTGAGTTTGGCTCTAGCACAGTTGCACAAAATTGTTTATAGTGTTATATACAGCTGCTATTTAAAAGTTTATGAAATAGACTATTATTTCTTCTATACGAAGCACCGATCATACTCGATAGTAATCCACAGTACCCTACAAGCAAGCTGCTCTTTCATAACCTGAGGTTGAGGGCATAAATAGGGCCATGATGGCCTAGGAGGTAAGGTGCTTACTCTTCAAGACGAAGATCGTGGGTTCGAATCCTGCAGTAGGCTGTATAGCCTACTGCAAGTGGTAATGATAGCCGTTAAGGCTCTCCTGCTTCAATATATATAAGGCTGTTAGATCAGCTAATAATGATTCAGAAATTGGAAAGGCTGCCTCTCTAAATCGGCTGTGTCAGCATATCTCCTTTTGAATCTGCACGAAATATAGGTGTCGTGTTCCAAAGAAACCTTTCATTAGACGAACACATCAGCTCCACGATCAAGTTTGTATACATTGCTAAAATTCGGGCTTGTTTAGATAAGGATACCACATCTAAGTTGGTCCACATATTTGTGACATCTCCATCTTGACTTCTATAACTCACTGCTTGCTGGCCTACTGGCATGTGCAATCAGGCACTTGCAGCTGGTGCAAAGCTCTGCAGCTATGCTTGTCTGACGTGAGCCTCGAAGTTGCCACATCACACCACTTCTCGCTGATTTGCACTGGCTCCCAGTCAAGCAACACAATGATTTAAGGTTTTGTCACTCACTTTTACATCTCTTCATTCTTTGGATCCAGCCTAGCTATCAAATCTACTCCCTCACCAGGCTAAGCACCTTACCACCTGCTTTTCAGAATCTTACTGTTTACCTATACCTCATACAAACCTCAAATTCTTGGGAGACTATGCCTTTAGTTGGAATGCTCTCAAAGCCTGGAACGCACTCTCGACTTGCATCACGACATCTCCTGACTTGAGCATATTTAAAAAGAAACAAAAAACACATCTATTTATCACAGCATCCAGTGGGTCCCTGTGATTGGTTCTTAATATGCCTATGCATGTTGACACTGTGCATGCTGCCACCAACCATACTTGCATGCTGACCTTGTGAATGTCACCCCTAAGCAAGTTATTCATTTTGTTCATCAAGCATGATACCATTCACCAATTGATTGTATTTCCTTTGCAGTAAATGTAAATTGTCTAGAAAGAGATTGAGTTCTCTGAGGGGGTTTATCAAGTGTATTATTATTATTTTTTATTATTGTTATTACTATTTAATCTGCCACAGTTGAACTCGTTGTCATTGGTTTCGTCTGCTTCCGGTGAACCCTGGTGCATGGGAATGAAGGTCAGCTTGTCTCAAATGCTTATGAAGGAAAGGCTGCTGTTTGACTGCACTGAATTTGACTATGTTTGGGATGCCGGTGTAGCTAAGCCAGTGTGTCCTCCATCATTCTGGGTTCTTAATTTGGCCCCTGAGTTCAGCTGATGTGTGGATCGAAACTGAATTCGAGCCCAAATCAGACGGATGCTTATTATGCCCTAGTTTTCGGCAAAAACTTCGAGCCTGGGTGATCGGCAGATGCAAGTGAAAGCAGATACTTTGTAAGTGATCAATTGTAAGTGGAGGGAAGATTCTGATCCACAGCACTTGTCTTTTTCAACCTTAGACACGGCCAGACAGGGCTTGTCCCACCCATGCACTTAGTGGTCAGTGAATTCAGCTTCGTTTTAAAAGATAAGCGAATGGAAAAAATATGCATTCGCCATGAGAGGTTCTGGCTGCCCTGCATGCTTTGTGAGTCTAGTATGGTAAAGTTTCGGCTTGTGCGTCGTGATCTGCTGCTGTTCCGATGGACGATAAACTAAAAAGGATTGTGCCTGTTCACACGGGTATCTGGTTACTTTCTAATGCCTTTCGGTGAAATAGAGGATCAGTCCTAGATGCCAAGGCTGAAGAACCATCGTGAAATATCGCTTCTTGCTGTGCTTTGCTGCTACTGCTGCCTCTTATCTGCTCACTCCTGCAACTGGTATACTCGTGCTTCAGCCATGCTCGGTGCTTCGATGTGGCAGATGTGCATGGTTTTTGCCGATGCACATGTTGAAAGCCACCAATAAACTCCACTGTCACGGAAGTACCCTCTGCTCTCACGATTGGTTCGCTCGGGCTCGACTTCAAGAACGCTGTCTGTTGGCTAGCGTCGCGTCGGAATACATTTCATTTATAATTCATTTACATAGCGCCCCAAGAGAACTTAATCTCTATTCAGGCGCTTAACATATGCCTCGGGGCTCGAGCCCACGACCTCAGTCAGACTTTGGTCGGGGCGAGCACCTTAACTGCTAGACCAAACCAGCTCGGCGAATGGCTTGCAGCTGAGAGTCGAGGCGCTGGCATCTCTGCACGATCTGTGATTGACTAGTCGTGACAAATTAGCCTCGGCTGCTGATGAGAGCATGTCCTCCCTCGAGCTGCTCGCATGTGCTCGCTTGCTTGCAGACGCTAGACAGTCCCTGTCGCAGCTAGGTGCCGACGCCCGATGCCAGTGGCACCTGTGGGTAAAAACAATCGCTGATCTCGGCTGCCTGCCACGAGGCTTCGCACCGAAAGCTGAGCAGGCAGGCACTGTTTGCTTGCTGGTCTGCTCATATGTTTTGTTGTTTTTCTGTTCTGTGTACTTATGTTTGAGCCCCATGAGTAAGCCAGCCCACCCTCTACTTCCCCAACCTCCCCTGGGAAGGTCGCGAGGCACATTAGTTCATTAGAAGGTGTGCCAAACCTTGCCTGCCGTAGTGCTGCATGAAGGTGGCTGGGGAGCAGTCGCAGCTCATCACTGGTGGCTCGGTCACGATTGCTGAAGATAGGGAGCTGTCCGAGATGTGCCAGGACATCTATTCGAAGTATACTTCGCTTGAGGTAGGAGATGCCAGAGTTCTAGAACGAGCATGCTGGATGCATGCATGAATGCTGCATTAAACCAATGTGAGTTGCATCGATGTGCCTAAGTTGGGGCATTACGAAGTAAGTATATACTTTCTCTGCAGGTTATTAATAAAATGAACCTAGACAACACATTAATTACCAACTACAAGGAGATGATGCATTCGGCAAAACCGAGTACAGAAGTGTTCGAGTCCTTGCACGAACAGGTATTCATCAGTCTATCGCTTGGCAACGATTTTTCAGGGCTCTTAGTTTACTCCCTCGATGAGAGGAAGTCGTGTCCCATAACTAGTCTTAATGCCTTCTTGCAGCACATTGTGTTTGGTGCTTAACTTACGTGTGTGTGTGTACACATGCCACCGAGCATGCCATGCCAGCAGGCATGAGATTAGGCCTCTCCATGGCAACATTTTCAGCATTCCTGTCTATGTGCACCGTTTTGATTGTTGCTGGCTTACTTCTGCCATGACAGATTGTTGTCCTATATTTAGGTATGTGGCACCAATTAGGGTCATGTGCTAAGAGGAGTATAAAAGCAAGCCCATTTTTTATGTTAGGCACCACTCCACCAGTTAGCAGACTGTAATTACTTGCACATATTGTAACAAGTGTTCATTATTGGAAATTCACGTAATAGTAAACTTCGACGAATTTAATGCAGGGCAAGGAGAAATAGATTTAGTCCGTTTGCTTACAACCAGCGCGAGGATACGGCAGAAGAACTACTCTTCTGCCCCAGGTGACATCCGGCCTATGTAGTAGATCATACTGGCACGTCTGCTGTAGCTGCTCCCAACCTTGCGGCTACTGGTGGAGCACTGTCGGTGGCAGTAACAGTACCGAGGGCTGAGTTCGGCTGAACAAGAGCCATGACGTTGCGACTGGCTGCTATGACTGAGTTGAGACAGGCAGCGCATGCGATTGAGGTACTGGTTAGACCTAGAGCGTCTCCGACTGCCCTCCCCTCCAGACAGCGCTGACAATTAGCTGCAGCAATGAGAGAACCCACGACAGACCGGTCGCTTGCGTAGAGAACATACAAGTTGCTGCGACAGAGAAGCACGTAGGTGCTACTGCAGGAAACTCCTGGACACTGCCACAGGAAATGCCTCGAATGCAATGACTTAGCTGGTCGGTCTTGCTACTACGGCAGCAGCAATGGCCGTCGACGCAATTGTCGCATGCATGCGGAAGCAGCCTTGCTAAATGAGAAGCTCTGGTGGCAACCTGCGCAGAGCAGTCGCCTGAAGAGACACGGTGATAGCCCGTTCAGACCGGTTTGGCCGCTGCAGTGTCATATCTATGTTAGCGCGAGTGCCCGCCCGCTCACTCATGGCATGCCCCGAATTGAGCTCGCTGTCTGAACCTGCAGAGCGTGCCTCGCTGGTGTGCTCGCTGTATCGACGAAAGCCTTCACTCGCCGGTGCTACTAACGCACCTATACTCGTGCTCGCGATTGGCTCGTTGTATCCACTGCTTCTCGAGGTCACCGACACAATTTTGATTCAAAGGTATTTGAAAGGCTCGAGATCATCTACGAGGACTTTAAGAAGGACCACCGGTATCGACGGCTGCTGCGCGAGCTCAAGCTCAGCAGCGACGCATTAGCTCTGGAAGCGGCCGCCACGAGCGCCGACGATGCGGACAGCGTCGGCAGCTCAGGTAGATGGGCACTCGTCGTGCATTGCCCTGCTGCAGCCTCCTCTGTCCTCCCTCCCCATGGGGATTCGGCCATGCGCCGCCGGAAGCCCTGTGTGACAGATGCCAACGGCACACGGGTCCGTGCCGTTTTTGCTTGTCGGCTTACCTTGTTGTGCTCACGTAACGCCCCAAGCTATTTGCAAACTGCCTCTTCCTATGGTTCGCTGGCTGTGGCCGTGGTTTGCTGTGGTCTGGTTTGCTTGGCAATGCGCACTGGCTATTCGATCCTCAGCTGGCTGCTGCTATTGGTGTTCTTGAGTGGCTGCTGACTTTGTGCACTCCCTTACTGGTTTTGTGCCGTGCCTCACCTCCCGTTCCTTATCTCCCCTTACTTCTCTTGTCGCCCCACAGTTCGTCTAGCCTCTCAGCCCTCCCTCCACGGCTGGAGTCCTCGGCCGCTCCAGCCGTGGCAGGACTGTGCGGCCTGAGAGGAGGGCTCTCTCGTGCCGCTTGCTCAGCCCGTTGTTGTACGATGTGCAATGATTGTAGATGAACGCAGGAGTTCTGTCGTCGTTACCGAGGACGTTTATAGCTTGAGCGCTTACATTGCTAAGACTGGTAGGGCTCCAGTCACTCGGTACTTACTACTGCCTACATAGAAGGCAATCCTGCTTTTTTCGCTTCGCCTCACAACCATCACAGCTGCAGGCTGGCCGGCTGGCTGGTTCGGTGATTGCTCTTCACTCTGTGTCTGCATCTATCTGTCTCTGTCTGTCTCTGTCTCTCTCACTCTCTTTCTCTCTCTTTTCTCTGTCTCGCTCTCTCCTCTCTCTCTCTCTCTCTCTCTCTCTCTCTCTCTCTCTCTCTCTCTCTCTCTCCCTCTGTCTCTCTCTCTCTCTCTCGGCCTATTCGCTGAGAACATAGAAGGCAATCCTGCTTTTTCGCTTTACCTCACTACCATCACAGCTGCATTCTGGCCGACTGGCTGGTTTGGTGATTGTTCTTCTCTCTATCTATCTATCTATCTATCTATCTATCTATCTATCTATCTATCTATCTATCTATCTATCTATCTATCTATCTATCTATCTATCTATCTCTGCCTATTTACTCAGGGAAGCGCTGATGCCCTAACTTGCCTTCCCTTACCTAAGTGCATCTGCTTTATGCTTGTCCCACTTCAATGGCACTCTTGGCAGCTGATTTTTGGCTCAGTTAACGGACCCCCGAAAAGCAGGAAGCTATCTATGTGAGTAAGCGTTTATCGTGAAAGCACAGTGAAGCCAGAAGCCAAAAATCTCGTGACAAAAGAATCAGTATATACTGGTTGCAATGAGTCAAATCAAAGCTGTACCCAGGCCCAGTACTGCTGCCCTGTTGACCTACCTTTTTCCTGGCAATGGGGGGGACATAGCAAGGGTGGCTGCCAGATTGTGGCTTCCCTTCTAAGGGGTATGCTGCCAGCTATGGGGGACTAGCTTGGATGAGTTAAAAGCTAACTTTCCTGTTCACTTGGTTAACTTCGATGGTCCCTTTACGAGTTTCCGGCTGCAAACATGCTATTGGCTGATGTCACTGTTTTGCTGTTTCATAAGTCAGACCCCTGTCGTTAAGTATGGATGTGCACATGCATGCGAGTTGAGAGCTGTACCCATATGAGTATATATGAATAAAAGCTGTAGCAAAGAACCAGATTATGGCAGACTGCAAATCTGTCTCGTGCGGTATTGCTGGCCTTATTGATTCTGATAAAGTTCAAAAGCTCGGTTCTAGCTGTCGTAAATGGATGCCTGCCCGCACTACCTGAAGTCGAATGTGGTGGTCAGTGTTAGCAAAATGATTAAAGCAAACTTATATTAATACAAAATGAGCTATGTATTCAGTAATATTTTTCAATAAAAACTTTAACAAAAAATTGTGTATACATTTAGCGTGCGACTTAATCTTGGGTGCAACTTATACTCGTAAAAATACGGTAGTAGTGATGTACTGAAGGACAAGACTATATCTATCTGATCGGTCTCTGATGCAAAACGCTCGAGAGGCCGAAGCAGACTTTCGTCTTTGGACAGTGTACAGTTTTAACAGAATGGATCCTAGTCTGGCCTCCCATCACTCTGCTCTTTCGATTCTGGTCGTTTGGTAGTGCATCAAATGAACTTGTCATCCCTTGGAGACCACCTTCGGCTAATAGGCTTTCAAAGCCTGGATTTACCACCGACTGAGGTCAAGTCATCACCTCACATGACGGCATTCCGAAAGAAGCTAACGCCTTACTAACTTTTCAACCTTTGCTCTGTCTGATGGATTTGTCTTTTGTGTGCCTGTGAGTTGTGAGTTCTGATGGTGTGCATGTTATGATAACCAGTAGCTATTTTTCCATTCAGCTTATTCAAAGTTGCCTACAAAGCGATTGGGTTCCCGTGGGGTGCTATATAAATCGTATATTACTATTATTATGCTGCCCTAACACCTAAACTGCTGGTCAGTGGGCCACAGCCTGTCAATGTGAGGCAGTCTTTCGTCAGCTCCAAAGGATCATGGGTGAACTGGAAGGTTGGGGCAGCAGGTCCTGGTCCCTCTCATACCGACCCCAAGTACAGACGCTCGGTGGCTTGCCAAAATTGGGCACTTTCAACTAGCCCATGGGGGCAGGGCATGTGAGGTGGACGTGCCCGCTCTTCACGACCCAGGTCGTGGGATCGAGTCCTCCAGTGAGCGATATCCAAATGAGGCTGGAAGTTTGGGCCACCATCTCAGGTGAATCCTCCACGAGACTGAGCATCAGACCAGTCTTGCCGTTTTGCATGCTGTCGTCCGTGTGTCCTCGTCGGAGGCCAACGTTTTGGCTGATGATCCCACTTGCACGGCCATTCCCTTTCGCTGCCAGTTTGGCGTCCCTCTCGAGTTCCACTACAACGTCTCGGTGCTCTCACTTGACGACGTGCCTGTGGCATGCCCGCTGGCGCCTGGGCTTTAGCAGCCGCGCATGATCCCAGGTGCCAGTTGCTCTGGCTTTGGCCGCTGCTGAATTATCGTGCTCCACCGTCGTTGGTGGACGCTGTGGCAATTGGCTGGCTTGTGCAAGCCCTGCCTGCTTAACACCCGAGCATGAGCTGCCTGCAGCTGAACAGCGCTGGCTCGCTTGCAGATCACTCTGCTTTTCCAATGATTCGTTTTGACAGTGCATCGTGTAGCCTGTGATTGCCCTCCTGAGTCCCACGGTTGCCCTTCCTAACCAAGCCAAGCCCCACCCCCCCCCCAATTGCAGCTGCATGCAGGACTAGCTGCTAGCTGTGCATGGTAGGAGCGAGCTTGCTCTTGTCCAGATACCGTCAAAGAGAAGGAGAAGCCCTTTACCCTGTACGTCGTCGAGGTGACGCAGACGTTTGGTGACGGCCGTCATAGTCAGCGCTGGCAGACCAAGCGTCGCTATAGGGAGTTCGATGAATTCCGATCTTTGCTCAGTGGCAAGGTATTGTGTGCAGTGGTGCATTCGGCTGCTCCCCTGTCTGCCTCTTGCAGCCCGTTGCTTGACAGCATTGTGCAATCCGTGACAATCCTATTTAGATTGTGGTGTACTCGAGCTATTCCGATGGGGCTAACTGCCCTGTCGAATTGTGTCTGCAATTCCTACTGGGTGCCGATGCATGTCGGTTTTTTTCTTCAGCCTTCCTCTCTGGCTTACTTTAGGGTTTACTCGAACGGTCTTATCTTTTCATATAAGGCTGATTCATATAACCCTCTTCTCTATTGTCATTCGTAATTTTGTACTAGACTATTGCTTGGTTTTGTGTGGTTTTTCAGATTGCTTGTTGGTTGTTTACACCACCATTAATATGAGTCGCTAATTTGCTCTATTAATGCGAATTGCCACTTGCTGCCTCTTGCTTTCCTTATTTCCCAATGTGATTCTCACGTATAATCTGCTTTACTTCCAGTAGCTACTCGATAATAATTGTAGCATTTTGTTTTGTCCAAGAGGCATACATCTCTTTCTGGACATTTCACATTGGCTGTAATTTTACGATACAAACTCGTGGTAATACAACATGCATACTGGCAGTATTCTTAAGCACCTTAATAGTAATAATAATGACATTTGTGCAGCCCTTTAAGATACTTTAATTTCCTTCTCGGTAATTTACCCCAAGCACTATTCACATGGGCAAAGCATATTCTGTGATGATCCCATGGACTTGTGTGCTTGGCCTTTTTAATTTTGTCGTGAGTCGCATAGTTATAAGGTAGTCATTCCCAGCTTTGCATGTATAGCAACACAATTCACGGTCTCATGAAGATTTTAGATTAGAGACACCGATAGTCGAGCACACAGGAGCAGTTGGCTGGGCTGACGAATGTGGAGTAATTACTTTGAATAGGTAAGCATGAGCAAGAGAAGGGCAAGATAACAGAGGACCTAAAAGCAAGTGCCACCTTGGAGTCGATGTGCCATTGCATGATTGTAACCATCAATGTAACATTGGAGGGAAGTAGTGTGATCTGGCAGTGGTGACTCTCATGACAAGCTAGGTAGCTGCCAAGTTTACACCATCTGTAAATGTTATGTTGCACGTGCAGGAAGATCTGGAAGTTGGGAGTCACTTAAGTCTTGATAGGATATCGCAAGTGCCCACACTCCCTTAGGATGGCACCAAAAGCAGAGGCTTGCTTGGCTATGGTACCCTTTCTGGTTTGGTTGCCATCTTGCATAGAACGGAACGCCAGCCGACGAGCAACACCACCTGTTTATTTCACTCTCTACGGAGCAGGGGGGGAAGTACAACTGCCATCCTGCAGACGTTCATGCTAACTGCAGCTTGTGTCTTCTGTGGTTCAGGAACGCTGCGTTCTGATTGGTTAGGGTGCTTGCTAGCAGTAGGAATGCTGTGCTCCAATTGGCTAGTCATGGTCGGGAGGGCCCTGCAGCCTAGTACTGGTTTACAACAACATTTAGGCACTGCACTGTCGTAGGCTGGGTGCATTATCACATCACGATCTTAACACATACCGCATCGAGTGTCAGAGCCCTCTCGTACAACGATCAGGGGTAGTACCATCAGTACAAACAAAACCACATGCTTATCTGTAAATGTCCGAATTTTTACAATAGCAGGCTATTGAAATTTGGCAGACTCCACTGCAGAGCTGATGTGTTGATGTAGCAACGAGTTATTTTAGAGCAGTCCCTAAAGTCCTTGCAGAAGCTTCATGAGCACTGCCCCGGGCCAGTTATGAGGTTTAGGCTTGCCAGTTTTTCAGTGACCAAGGGTGCCCGTAAAGTTAGCTGCTATCCGTATGGAAATGGTGGCAATATAAGTTGCAACGTTGTTAAGAGAGTTTAGGGTGCTAGCAGAAGGAGGGGTCTAAAGCACAGGTACAGCTGTATATCTTCAACATAGACATGGAAGTCTTGATTGTGCTTGGTGTTCACATCGATAAAAAGGAGGGTATAGACTTAAAAAGTATGTATGTATGTGTCTCCGTCTGTAACTCCACAAAGTCATAAAGACCATGTGGATGTTATGCAGGAGAGTTTTGTATTGCGAAGTCACAGCCTTAGCAGCTTTCGGTATGCATTCGGTAGTCAACAGACTTCGTCTCACACAACAAAGAGAAAGTGGGAAGCATAGCAGAGTCAGCAGAGCAGTTGATATAGTGAGTAGCATGGAAGTAGCAGCTCAAGACCGCTGAAAAGTATGAGCCATAGTCGGCAGTAGGAGAGTAGTTGTCGTTGCATAAGAATTGTGGAAAAAGTTCCACAGTCTAGGACCTGCAGAGCTAAAGCTGTCGCCATCGGTCTTTAAGCTGAGAAATGGAACAGCTAATTGATTGTCCACACAGGACCTGAGGGCGCGAACAGGCTGAAACTGATGCAGCAGTGCAGCTAGGTAGGAAGGATCCAAGCCGTGGCGGGCCTTGTGGGTCAGCATAAGAACTTTCCTCTGTATCCGTTGCTCAACCGGCATCCATCCTAGCTCTTTTAGCAAAGGAGACACTTGGTCAAACCTCTGGGACTTGAAGACTAGCCTTGCAGCCATATTCATAGTCAGCTGCAGTGGCCTAATAGCTTTATTTGTTAGCCCAGCCAAAAGGTAATTGCAATAATCAAGCCGAGACAGAACTAAGGAGCTTCTTACATTTTTTCCAAGCAACTGTGGGAGACAGCTCCTGAACTTGGATAGGGATCGGACGTGATGGCTAGCTGTAGAAGCAGTCTTCTGAATGAGGCTTTTAAAATTGAGGCAGCTGTCGAAAACGACACCTAAAGTTCGAGCACGTGATTTATGGCCGCACAATAGTATCACCTATTAGAAGAGCAGAGCCTTTTAATCCAGCTGCACGCTTAGGGTGTCCTATGAGCAGCAGTTCGGTGTTATCATAATTTAATTTCAGGAAGTTTTCCGTCATTCAGTATCGAATATCTGCAAGGCAAGCATTCAGTTTCTCAATTGCTGCAGCACATTCCGACGGTTTGAATGACAAATACAACTGAGTATCGTCAGCATGAAAGTGATATCCTATTCCATGGGCCTTAATCACTTTTCCCAGAGGTTGTGTATAAATGGAGAACAGCAAGAGACCGAGTACAGACCGTTGAGGGATTCCTCAGGTGACCCTTCTCGTGTGTGAGACCTGACCCCCACACGGCACGGATTGAACATCATCAGATAAGTACGATTTAAACCAAGCCAGTGCTTTGTTTACCTGACCGTTCGTTCTTCTCAATCGTTCAAGCAGAACATCGTGATCAACGGTGTCGAAGGCAGGAGACAGATCTAGCAGCGCTAGGGCAGAGACATTCCCATCGTCGTTGCCATGTAGAATGTCATTGTTTACACGGAGAAGAGCAGTTTCAGTGGAGTGCTGCCTCTTGAACCGTCATTGAAATGTTTCTGACATTTCATTCTTTTTAATACGTTCAACCAGCTGCTCAGCAACAATTTTTTCAAGAATCTTTGACAAGAAAGGAAGAAGGGAAACCTGGCGATAGTTTACAAGGATCTCTTTATCTAATCCAGGCTTTTTAAGTATGGGTCGAACGATTGCCGATTTGAAGGACTTTGGGACGACCCCTTTTCCCAGAGACACATTAAAAATGTTGGTTATGGCAGGGCTAAGTTGGTCTGCTAGTGGCAACCACAGAGATGATGGTATAGGGTCTTCAGGAGATGAGCTGTTTTTGCTAGACCTTATTAAAGTAGCCACATCGCATGCAAAAACCTCGGAGAACCTTTTATGGAAGGTCACAGGTTGTGGAACCGCGATTGCCTAAGTCGGAGGGGGCCTAATGGAGGCATAAATGTGCGAAATTTTTCAATAAAGAAGGCTGAAAACATTTCGGCTGAGCCCTTAATATCTGGGGAGTTAGACCTGACAGCATTGGCCAGTAAATGGTTTACTGTCTTTAAATCTGTTTAGGGTCCGACTGGCAGGAATTCAGCTTTCGGATGAAAAAATAAGCCGTGTTTTTTTAAGCGTGCGGGTGTCAACTCGGAGGAAGTCTTTGACATTTAATAGATCTGCATCAGACCCCGATTTCTTGAAACGACGTACAAGCCTGCGCTTAACCAGCGCATCTTTAGGATTTTTTTGTAAATTGAAAGGAGTCTCCACGACTTTGAACACGGATATAATGAACAGGAGCATGCTTGTCAAGAGCACTCCCAAGTGTCATGTTCATCGCATCAGTGAGGGCATTGAGGCTGCCGCTCGAGTCTGAATGCAGATCAAGAAGACCTGCATCACAAACAGATTTCAGAAACTTGTCTATGTCAAAGCTTTGTAAGTTACGTTGTTTGGCAAGTTCGACATTAGCCTGTACGTACAAGGGAGCAGGAATAGTAAACGAGACCGAACAATGATCTGAGAGGGTTAATGGGCACACCACAAGGTCCATGGGGAGGACATCCTTAGGGATCACGAGAATGTGGTAATCGAAAAAAGTGCACATTAATTGATTTCTGGGGTACTCCCATGCTTTAAAGTGTCACTGAATGAGTATTAATAATAATATCATTCATTTGTATAGCGCCCCACGAGAACTTAATCTCTATTCAAGTGCTTCACACATACCACTGGGCTCTAGCCCGCGACCTCAGCCAGACCTTGGTCAGGGCGAGCACCTTAACCACTCGACCAAACCTGCTTGGTATGTTTGCTGTCATGTCTTTCATGTCTACACTTATGGGGTATCCCACTAGGATAGCAGTGGTGTAATGTGACAACTGCGATACTATGACTACAGACGGGCCTGGTTGCAGAATATTACACTAACTGTAAGCGCCATCTTGCACATGCCGGAAGATCTTCAAGTAGTGACTTACATAATTCGAGTGGGAATGTCACAAATGCATGTTGCAACTTAAATATAGTATCATTGTCTTAGCAGGCCCGAAACATTGCTAAAAGTAGGCAGACATGAGTTAGGGGTTGATGTAATCGTTTAGTGAAAAGTCATTTTGGAATAGGACACTCGAACTTCATGCACATGCTACAGAAGATGTGGTGGCCGAGCCCATTGTGATTGACGGGTTTTTTAATATCTGAGTAACTTTAGGTGAGCCCATGCTAGTACGTTTTATCAATATTCGATTTGATGAAGTTTGCTGCCATTCAAATGTGAATTTCACCAATGCATTCAGCAAAAGTGTTGAGAGATTTTGATGTGCTGGGAGGCTGGAAGGGATCACATCACAGGTATGTAGGTATCATCTATCATCCTTTCTTCCATTCTTATCAAAGACACTGGAATGGGTCGTGGCAGACCAGCTGAACTCATATATTGAAACTTCAAGCCTTGCTAGTAAGTTCCAGTCTGGCTTTAGAGCTAATCACTCCACAGAGTCAGCATTGCTTAGGGTGTACAACGACCTACTTAGGAATGTAGACATAGGTAGAGTGTCTCTGCTTGTTTTGCTCGATCTTTCGGCAGCTTTTGATATCATCGATCACAAAGTTCTTCTAGAGCACCTCTCATCTCGCCTGGGCATCACTGGCACTGCTCTGCAATGGTTCAGGTCCTATCTCAATGGGGGACTCCAGGGTATTGACGTGAATGGACAAAGATCATTCGAGGGACCTCTGAAATATAGTGTACCTCAGGGCTCCGTGCTAGGTCTGGTTCTTTTTACGGTTTATGCTCTCCCTTTCGCTAATGTGATTGCCAGGCACAATCTAGGCTTTCACTTTTATGCGGATGACAGTCAGTTGTATCTTTGATTTGATCCCTCCCAGCCCTCGAGCACCGCGAATTCTCTCAATTCACTTGCTGCATGTATTGATGACATCCTCCCATGGATGGCAGCAAATTTTCTAAAACTAAATGATGATAAAACAATCTTACTAGTTCTGGGCAAACCCAGTGTGATTCAGAAATTGGAAAGGCTGACGCTCCAAATTGGCTCTGCCAACATATCTCCTGTTGAATCAGCTCGAAATCTAGGTGTCATGTTCCAAAGTGAACTCTCGTTACACGACCACATCAGCTCCACAGTGAAGTTTGCCTACTTTTAGCTACACAGCATTGCCAAAATTCGGGCTTGTTTAGATAAGGATGCCACATCTAAGTCGGTCCATGCATTCGCAACATCCCGTCTCGACTTCTGCAACTCACTGCTTACTGGCCTACCGGCATGTTCGATCAGGCGATTGCAGCTGGTGCAAAATTCTGCAGCTATGCTTGTCTGTCGTGAGCGTCGCAGTTGCCACATTGCTCCACTTCTCGCCGACCTGCACTGGCTACCAGTCAAGCAACGGATTGACTTCAAGGTTTTGTCGCTCACTTTAAGGTCACTTCATTCTATGGCTCCAGCCTATCTCTCAGATATACTCCTCCATCAGGCCAAGCATCGTACCACCTGCTTTTCGGATTCCAACAGTCTGCAAATACCTCGTGCAAACCTCATATCCTTTAGAGACAGTGCATTTAGTTCGTATGTTCCCAAAGCCTGGATTTCCCCCTCCCCGACTTGCATCAGAACATCCCCTGACTTTTTTGACAACATTTAAAAAGAACTTAAAAACACACTTATTTAGGACAGCATTTAGTGGGTCCCTGTGACTCGTCCTTGATGTGCTTGTTAGTGCTGACACTGTGCATGCTGCCACTAACCACATTTGCAGGCTGACCCTGTGCATGTCACCCATAACCATGTTATTCAAGTTTGTTATCTATTGCATGATACTAGTCACCATTCAATTGGATTTTCCTTTTCAGCAAATGGAAAGCCCCTAGAGAGAGAGATTGAGTTCTCTGAGACCGCTTTATCAAGTGCATTATTATTATTATTATTATTATTATCCTCTTAGAAACAATAGCCTTAATTGTTCTCGACGATCTCATCGGCACGAGGGAGAGGAGAAGTTGTGAAAGAAGTTGACGAGCACCAGCTTAGTTTTTCTGAAGAATGTATCGTCGAAATTTGAGGCCAAACATGCAGTTATTTTTTTTAGCTATGATCTGAGCATAACATACGTATGCAATGTTATATAAATGAGCATACTTGACCTTAGATTGGCTTAGGTCATCTGGCGAATGTTCATGTTTTGACAGGATGTCCTGATTTTATTTGAGTTTGTACTGGAGATGCTAGCTGAGGCAGTTTTGATGGTGATGCTTTTCAGTTTGTGAGCGACACAACCTGTTTCTCTTAGCTGTTACTTTGTCTTGGCTTCATTCATTTGTATTGTGCTAGCTGCTGTCCGAGTGCAAATAGGGGCAAAGGAAGCACCTAGGAAGTTGAGAGATTCTGTAGTACCAAAATACGAGAAGAATCAAATCACAAATGAGTGTACCGTGCTGTCAGTATACAAATAAACGCTTAGATTGTGCTTGGCCATGGCCTCCTGTGAATAGAAAGCTTATAGATTGTGAAAACAAGGAGATATAGAAATGTTCCCTGGCACATCTCATACTTAAGTGGCTAATAGAATTACAGTGGCCTGTGAGATCTTTGCTCTGCAATTTCCCACTTATGTTAGACTTAGAACAATGCTGTGCAATTCCCCTGAGGCCCAGGCGATAAGCACCCAAAAAACTTTCCCAATAACTGGCGACAGGATAGCAATCAGTCTTAAAGCTGGTGCAGCTTTTGAACTACAATTGCTCCAAAATGGAGGTTACTTTTTGCCAAAAGTGTGCAGTGTGCTTAGTGCAGTTACAGACTTTCATTACTCTCACTTAAAACGTGAGCTTAGGCAACAATTCTCCTAACGGCAAGTACTACACTACAAGCAGCTGCTGCCGGTGGTGAAGCTTGCTTTTCATCAGCAGTGAATAATCCGGCTGTGACCACACGTGGTCAAAGTAAAAATAACTCAGCAATGCTTTCGACTGCATGGGGCTATTCACTACAGGCAGAAGCCAGCAGCTGTCAAATGGGGACAGATGTGGTATGATGGGTATTTTTGAAAATGTTACACACCATTGTATTCTCTCTTACACTCTGGTGGTTCTCTCTCTCACTCTGTCTCTGTCTCTGTCTCTCTCTCTCTCTCTCTCTCTCTCTCTCTCTCTCTCTCTCTCTCTCTCTCTCTCTCTCTCTCTCTGTGTGTGTGTGTGTGTGTGTGTGTGTGTGTGTGTGTGTGTGTGTGTGTGTGTGTGTGTGTGTGTGTGTGTGTGTGTGTGTGTGTGTGTGTGTGTGTGTGCATGTGTGTACTCGCACATGCACACATGTGCACGTGTATTTGCAGCAGCTCATGCCTTTTGACGTTGCATCACTCTGTGCCTGTCTACTGCAGTATGCCGACCTGTCTGCAATCCCTTTTCCTGGTAAGAAGCCGTTCAACAATATGAGCAAGGAGTTCCTCGACAAGCGCACCAGCGCTTTGAACACATTCCTCCTGGTGCGTCCTCGCGTCTGCCTTTGGGCCGCAGCCCCTATTCCCGGCTGCCAGCTGTCCTCGGCTGACCGCTTGTAGCTTCGGCCAATCGCCGTTCTGACTCTGCACTCTGCCAGCCGTCCTCGAATGCTCGCTGTTTAGGCACTGTTCAAAGCCGAGAAGCAGGGAGCGTACACAGGCCTGCTTGAAGATTTGCTGCACTTCCTGCAAGCCGGAGCCTGGAGCAAGGAGCGGCATGCTCAGCGGCTCACGAGCAAGGTGAGCAGCTGTGTAGGCGCTTGGCACGCGACGAAGAGCGAAGCCACCCTCACCCCACCCCACCCTGCTAACGAGTTGTTGCGCTGTCGACGACGGCTGTATTATATCGCATACAGGCCCCGCGAGCGAGAGAGCATACGTACTGATCTAGTAGCCGTCGTGCCGTGGTGATAAGAGAGAAGAGAGTGGATAGCCTGCGCACAGGCCGACGCACGGGTATAATGTGAATTGTGCAGCAAGTAACATGTCACGTGACCGGCAAGGAGTGAGCCCGTTGGGCAGACTGAACGTCGGCTGGGAGGGGGCAGCCTGGAACCACGTGATTGCAAAGATGCGCCCACAAAGTCTCTCCCCCGTTGCGCTGGTGAGCCAAGCAGTGCAACGAACGCAGCAAGCAGGCTTGGATACAAAAAACCCTGCTTGCTGCATTCGTCGAACCACTTGGCCTAGCTTGGCTCAAGCAAGGCAGACTGGGGGGGGGGGGAGAAGCCTATATGGGCGTGTCATCACCATCACGTGGTTCCACGCCCCCCAGCCGATGTTCCATCCACCAAACATGCCTGGTCCTTGCCGGTCACGACGTGTTTCTTGCTGCACAATTCACATTCTGCCTGTGCGTCCGCCTGTGCGCACGCTATCCAGTCCCTTCTATCTGATCTGCCAGTGCTCCCTTTCTCATCTTGACGTCGCCGCCACCACCTCAGGCGTTGGCACTTTCAGGTGGGAGGGAGTGAGGCGCCAGCAGCAGCGTCAGCAGCAAGATGCTGCTGATGTGCGAGTCGTTGCCGTTGCGAAGGTTGTCTCACGTCGTGTCTTTGCTCGGTGGTAAGCTCGGCTTTTTCTGCTCTGCTTGTAGAGCGAGAGCGGACGCTTTTACCTCAGCGCCTCCATCAAGCCTCCAGCCGGTGGCACCAAGCTCTCGGCTGACGTCATTTTCGGCGACTTCCTTCAGGGCGTCGGCAGGGTGTTCAAGGTGGGTGATGCAGCAGATAGAGATATATTTATTCCTCGCCTTCTAAGACCCCCGATCGACAAGGCCAGGTGGATTTTGTGCTTGTAAAAAACCTTTGCTCTTTTTTCGAAATTCGTATGCACGACGTGCCGTCTGACTGCCGTTTGCTTTCCTAGAGTAGCTGTTAGGCGGTAAGAGTGAGTGTTGCCCATACAGGAGCCAGCTGCTGTTCAGAGCAAAGATACCTGACCTGAAGTAGAAGTTACATATGTTGCAGTGGCTGCTGGATATATTGCAGCACGTGTCTATTTCAATAGTTCTGACATAGCTGCTGAAACCATGCTTGCCCACAGCTTTGTCAAACCAGAGCATTTCGGTATGGTCATATTAGTGGTCGATGGATGCCCTGACTCAGCAGCTGCAGTTTTTTTTATATGCAGAGGGCACTAAACCATACTAACATTTCGTCTGCACTCATGTAACTGACTGCTTGCACCTGTTCTTACCTGTGTGCTGAAACGTTTGCAGTTGACTGTTTACAGTGTACAGTCTACAGAACAGTCCGGTTGCTTGGCTTGTCAGCAGTGAACATCACACAGCTGCCACAGTACACCACTTCTTATCGATCTGTGCCGGCTATCCCATCAAGTAGCATATCGACTAAAAGGTTCTGTGACTCTCTTTTAGGTCTCTTCATTCTCACTCTGGCCTACCTATCCAAACTTTTTCCTGCTGATGCTTTGCGTCGCACCACATGCTCTTGTGCTCAAGTCGTTTAGTTGCGCAAGCTAGCTGACTGAAATCCTTTGAAAACCGTGCCTTCATTTTACATGCTTCCGAAGCGTGGAGTCTTTGAGCATGCCTCCAAAGCATGGAGCTCACTTCCGGCTTACATGACTACATCCCCTGAATTGACAAAATTGAAAAAGAAGCTAAAAAGCCACCTTTTGCTCACAGCATTTGCTCCATCCGTGTGAATTGTCCTCTGTTGGCTTTTTTAATGCTGAAATTGTGCATGGTTATCACAAACCAACTGACATGCTTTGTTTTCTTCCCGTGCGTGTAAAGTGCCTAGAAAGAAAAACACAGGTTTCTTAGGATGCTATGCACATTTATTGTTATTATTATCACCACGGAATTGAATGTTTGTGATCGTTGGTACGAGCTACATGAAAAATCTTGAATGACATTTGATAGGTCTATGGGCACATCAATCCATGTCACTTTCTTGGCACACTTGGCGTACCAAACATCGATCTAGAGACCTTCTCATACTGTAAGCCCATCTTAGGTATTTCAGAGCTTCGTGCATCCTAGACCAAAGGCTGTTTGTGCCTCTCTAGGAACGGAGAGTTTCTGGAACAGATTGCCATGTATTTGTATCGCTACGATATGTAGAATATCCGGCACACATTAAGTTGAGGATTGACAGAGGTCTTGGTAGTCTCCTCCCCCTCCCCCTGTAGTCCCAAGCAGCCATCAGCTGTGTGTTTATGCCTTGTGGCAGTGTTCAATCGATCTATTGTTTGCATGTACAAGGACTTCTTGGCTGATAACAGTCTTCTCCGGTAAAAAAAAAGCTTCAATGGCTTTGCATAGATTTTGGACCTTTGTGCTATAATGTGTATGGTAAGTTAGGCTTTGTCATGTCGGGACTCGTGTATTCTTGTTTACATGCAGTTAGTGACATGTGGCCTCGCGTGAATTACCATATTTGGCAGCAAACCGTGATTGAGGGAATGATTTTGGTGCCCTAGATCTAGAGTTATTAGCAATAAACGGCAACAATGAAGAGAATGCAAGGGATTGTACTGACCCATGTTCGTATACATGCTTCTGCCAGCAGATCTGTTGAGTTTGAGGATGGTTTTATCACACGCAAGCGACATGATGGCTCTTACTGTTCGTGGACTCAATCTGATTCGGGTAGGCCTCTTTAAACGGTTCGGCTGAGGGAGCGACGATTTGCTCTGACGTCAGCTTGAAACTAGAGGAGCTCCTGAATTTTCTGAAATACGGATTTCTGTTAAATCTTATCTGCGTTTGACTTAGCTATATTGAGCAACATTGGTAGAGCATAGTCTGCTAATTGGTATCTGTATTGCTGCTGACCGTAATAGATCTTTCGGTTGATACGGGCTTAGTGAACTGGAGTGGGCACCTCGATGGTTCTATTGATACTATGGCTGTGTGTGTAATTTTCAGGTTTTGCTGGTGGCACTTAGTCATTTTGGCCGTGAACCTCTTTGCACGACAGTTTTCTGAAAGCCCTCACTGGTAGCTTTACTGGCGTTGGACTCTGTGCTTCTGCTGATGTCTTTCTGTTCGTCTAGATTATTGCTTCATGGTAAGACCAGGGGGTCCTGCACGTCTAAAAATTTCAGTGAGTTTCATATTTGATGATATTCTGAACAACGTCGGGAGTTATGCAGTGAAGATCAATGACCTTCAAGGTCAAGAACCTGTTTGCCGTTTCAAGGTTTTACATCCGTTATTTTTTTATAGAGTCATCGTTATACAAGAGCTTATAGATGTTTTTGTGTTTTTGTTTTAGGTAGGGTCCGTGGGTCCAGGTTCTACGAGCAGGGAGCCGTCTACTTATGTGAGCAGTAGCAAAAATCGGGTCGGTGCTTCCCTCGACCTATCAGGCAATGATGACGAAAGCATTCCACTGCGAATTATCCTGCTGCTCTTTGATGAGGTGTTTGACTTGAGGCGTAAGAATCAATGGTTTCGCAGGCGGGTTGTTGCCATTCTTAGACAGATCGTCAAAACTACCCTTGGAGATAGCATCAACAGGTGTGAGCCTCCTCTACCATTTTACCATTGCATGCTTGTGATGCTTTACCAGCTCTGCAGTCGTTTGGATGATGTGGTGATATATATCTAATTCTTATATGCATATAGCCAATGCACTTGTTCAAAGCCGGCCTACTAAAAGCCCTTCTGTTGTGCTGCAAATTGAGCAGCAACCGCTGCACTCTCACCATCCCTCCTGCAATTCCACTTCGTTTGTGTCGGATAACGAAATTTTTTGCTAATTCTCTGACCAACCTCGAATCCTTTGGCGACGGTGCCTTTAGTTCGTACACTCCCACAGCGACAGCTCACTCCCGACTGAAATCGCGACATCCACTGACTCGGCATCACTTAATATGAGCTAAGTATGCACGTTTTCTTTGCAGCACTGGCTGGGTCTGTGTGAGTCGTCTACTGTATGTTTATGTGCTGACACTGAGCACCTTTTCACTAACCAATTGGCATGCTTCTTTTCCAGCATTTCTAAAGTGCTTACACAGAGATTTATTTCTCTTAGGGTGTTACACAAATTTCATATTATTATTAATACTATTATTATTATGCACATAAGGAAATTTATTGCATCAGTTCTGCTGACTCGCAGCATTTGTATATCGCAGGTTTGGAGTTTGCCTCCGGCTCTTGGCACCACATGCAATGACCTTCTCTCATTTACGTCTCAGCTAAAGATGCATCTGTTCCGCTCAGCTTCCTCTGTGCCTCAGTGCGGTTGTCGTTTTGATCCAATGAGCTTAGCATGCGTTATTGTGCGTATGTGTCTGCTGACTAGGTTCTTGTGCCAGCCTTAGTAATGGACAATATTTTTGCTGTTCTCTTAATGAAGAAAGTCTTTAAAGGAGGAAAATTTAAAAAAAATCTTAATACTGTTTAATAGTTTGATTATCAGACGAACTTAAGCCCAATGCCTACGAAGTTCCATTGGAATGTAGAGCTCAAATGAGGCTGCATCTCTTACCACTGGTCAACACCTGCTAGCAAATAAGCAGTGACATACATATACAAGACATATAGGCATACTAAAAAATGGACATTAATCTGCAATTTCTCTTTCAATTTACTTTTCAATTTCAGTGATGTTAGACTAGCTTGCATTCGTGAAAAATGAAAGAAAACTCCAAATTTGCTTTGGAAGGTGGCCCCTGTGGCCCTTGGCTGACACAGCTGGTGAGCCCGGCCCACTGACTGCCAAGCTTCGAGCTCTTAATCAATGAAGCAAAATATATATAGGAGGAAAATTAAACCATTGTAAAATTGTATTAGTCATTATCTAATAAAATGAACAGTAATTTAATTGTATTAAGCTTTTTATTTATAGATACCCATTGTTTACTAAAGGCAGATGCAGTAAGGCATGTTCAATTTCAGCTGCGAGAGTGCATGTTGCAGCTACATATCCAGATTAGCAAATTACTCTGCCTCCCTTTTTTTACATTGTACTCATTATCGCTTTATCGTCGCAGTAGTACTATAAATATTCAAATCGGCATAATAATATGTGTGACGTCAGTGATGAACTATTTAACATCAAATCGTATAGAGACCACACATTTAGTTCGTATGTTCCCAAATCCTGGAACTCCCTCCCGACCTGCGTCAGAACATTCCCTGACCTGACCACATTTAAAAGGAACTTAAAAACACCTATTTAGGACATCCTTTAGTAAGGTCCCTGTGACTCGTCCTTCATGTGCTTATGCCTGCTGACACTGCATGCTGCCACTAACCACATTTGCATGCTGACCCTGTGCATGTCACCCCTAACTATGTTATTCATTTTATTTGTTTATCAAGCATGATATTACTCACCAGTCATTTGCATTTCCCTTTGCAGCAAATGTAAAGCGCCTAGAGAGAGATTTGATTTCTCTGAGGGCGCTTTATCAAGTGCATTATTTTTATTATTATTATTATTATTATATAGGTGGATTGTGTCACTGAACTTATGCATGCAAATTTGTTGTGCTTCTCTTATACTGGTCAGCACCACCGAGCAAATCGGCAATGACTTACGTTTGTAGGCACGTATTTATAGTCGTGTAGTTGACATACATGAGCATGTTTACTACGCAACTAGCAGCTACCCTATGATTTTTTTTTGATCATGTGTTCTATAATTCAATTCAGTGGTTCTGTATTGTTGCTTATTCGTGCTATAAAGCTGACGTGTTTCAGATATGTATCTTACAAAGTAGTGTAAGACCTAAGCCTTGACACCTTAGATTCCGGAGACTTGTTTTTCAGAACATTAAATCGACCAGACGTTTCCTCTCTCTTTATTGCGGAGGGAAAAGAGTGCAACTTTGGCTGCTGATGCAGATGCACATTGACTTGGTCTCATAAGCACAACTATATTCTTGTATAGCAGTTTGTTTGATATTGCCGTTGTGCATTCTTCAGCTCTCTCGTTTTGGTGCCTTCGTTATTTTGTTTTTTCTGTTCTGTGAATTTTGTAGTGCGAAGTACTTGGTTTACTAGTAGTAATTCCTTCCATAGCCCATGATCGTCAAGGCAACCCAAATTTAGTCCTAACTCATATAACTCTCAAAGCCAATCTGAAGTATTCTTTCGTTGATTTCCACTACTAAAAGCCACAATGCTGAGCTATAGAAGTAATATCGAAACCTTGCTGTTGGTTCAGCCAGATTTACAGTTTGATTAAATATTCACAGATGATGGCCACCATCTTTCAGCATTGAAAAGTCAACCATTATCCCTGTGTTCTTAGTTCCCATGTTGCAGCATTGGCCCAGCAAGTCTCTGCAAGATTATTTTGTCTTCTTCTTGAATTCTGACGCCTTCAGCCAAACTTGGGCTCCGAAGGCAAAGCATTGTTGTTCTTCCTAGTTAGTGTGCTTTGTCTGTGCCCAGGGTCATGCTTACATTACTTTGTAACCAGCTGCTGAAAGAACCACTCGATATATTGCTGAGGCATAATCTGGCTCGGTCACATGCCAGGCATTTGCATACTCCTGCTTCACTGCTGCTGTTTTGCTTCTAGGCGAATCGTGGAGCACGTTGATGATATGCTGTCAGCCGACCGGATAGCAGAGTACCTTCGCATGCTACGAGATGCTCTTTGGCCCGGTGGCTTTCAAACCGAGACAAAGCCGCCTCGTGACGCAGCCTGCATGCAGCGTACCCGTGTGGTATGCAAGGCCAAGATGCTGGACACCATAGCCGGTAGGCAGTCAGCTCGTGGGTACTGCTAAGCCACCGCACCGTTCAGATGTGGGAGGCTATGGCATTCTACGACTGATTGTGTCGTGAAGTGTATGCCGTATACGTTATTTTGCCTAAGCAATCGCCTTGGCCTGCCTGCCGTAGCCAATGTGCTGCCTTTGTGGATCTAAGCAATGCATGGCTAGCTGTCGGCTGTGCCGAGTGTTAGGGTAGGGGGTGACCGTCGCTGTGAGGCTGGGTGGTTCTTTTGCGATGAAAGTACCAAGAGTCGCTTGGCCAATACTCAAATAGCATCTTTCACAGAATCCTGACTGAACATCTCCGGCTCGCAGGGGCCACTAGCTCAAAAAAGAAGGTGCACGTGTCGCGAGGTCAGGGATGGGATGGCCCCCCCCCCCCCCCCCGATTCAACGAGTGGCCACTTCGCCTAGTTCGAGCACACTCGCCAGTCTGCAGGGCGAGAAGTGGGAGGATGAGACTGTTCAGCTTTGCTGCTTGAGACTGGAACACAGTTGATTACTACGTTGGTCCACTCTTCCTGAGAATGGTGGGGGTGCTTCACTGCGTTTGGCTTTGACCTTGGTCTTCGCCTCTGTGCTTTCCAGTATTCCAGTCTCTAACTTGTCATTTCCTTGCTTGGGTGATAATACTAAAATATTTATATATCGCCACAAGAGCACCGAGTCTGTTTCTGGGCATTTAGCAAATGCTAGAAGGGAAGTATTTCGATTGGTTAGTTATTAAAAGCCGGCACAATTTCGGTATGCACCAGCCAAGCAAAGGACGATTCACATGGACCAAGCAAACTCTCTAAGGGACAGGTAGCTGTTTAGATTCGTTTTAATGTCGTCAAATCAGGAGTCAGTTGGTCGTGAGATCCAGGCCTTGCGATGATATAAACTGAATGCATGATCTCATGGAACGCAAGGGATTTGAGCTCCATTAGATGCTCAACCAAACGATCGGAGTCAGAGAACCAGGTGGAGCATTTGGAAGCCTGATTGGGAAGATAGGTAGGCTAGAGCTAGTGAGTAAGGAATCTAAATTGGTGAGCCGTGGTGGCACACTAGATAAGGTGGTTGTTTTTCACGACCTCGGTCCTGCGGTCTTGGTGTCGAATCCTTCAGTGAGTGATCCTTTATGGCAGCTGCAAGCGGTGTTGATAGCCGTAAAGGTTATTCTGTTGCTATGCAAAAGAGGAAGTTAAATTGGCTAGTATTTTAAAGGGAAGAGACTAAATCGTTAAGTCTATATATTCTTTCATGGGGAGCCAGTGTAGATCGGCCAAACGTGGTGTAGTGTGACAGTTTGTAGGTTCACGACAGCCAAGCCTTGCTGCTGCCGAGCTTTGCTACACCTGTAAACATGTTATTGGGCAGGCAGGTATATCTGTAAGTAGTGAATTACAGAGGTAGCTCGCTACTAATTAAAACAGTAGCTTAGCCTATTAATTTAGCCGCCGTCGTCAGCGATCAACAAGTACTTGTAATAGGCTGCCCTGAAATTAGGCTGCCTACCAGATGACTGTTTTCCAGTGGCTACTGGTCAAGCACTAGGCTCTTAACGTCTCTTTTCGCTTAGCGCTCCTTTGTGCGATCGAGCGACTGTTTTATGCTAGACCCCCCCTGAGCTGCTCACGTGCTCGTGCTCATGCTGCTCGTGCTGCCTCTTTTGACAGACGAGGTGCGTCACTTTATCGGAAGCGACGCTACGAATCGAGGCGTGCTGCTCGTGTTCTCTATGTTCCAGCATCAGGCTCTCAACCGGCGACTCCTCTTTGTTATCGCCGAGGGAGTCTTCAGAACGCTCTTTCCGAATAATAATTTCGAGAGAGTGTTTCGAGAGATGCACTCGCGCTCGAAACGTGTTACTAGGCAATCGACTACCTCCTCGGGAAGCAGCCTCGTCGGAACGTACAGCACGGGTTTGGAGTAGACTCGCTCGTGTTCCAGAATGTCGTCGTCGTCGCTAACATTCCGAAGCCCGAATTCATGTGGGCGTGTGTTAGTGTCGCTTTTGTACCCCTCAGATCCGGCACTTGTGCGCCAATGCCTGCTAACTGCAGCGCTGCACAAGTTGATGTAATGGTACAGGCCGCTTGTGCCTCACTCGAGGCCTGCATACTGAAGGGTCCTCGAGTAAGCGCCTTGCTGTTTCATTCGTGTCTCAACTTTCAGCCGCTTTGGCCTGGAAAGCGTGACTTTAAATGTGGGGTTGACTCTGGGTGTTTAGCAATAGTTACTGGCATTGACGGGCCACATTTTTTTCGTGGAACCAGAATTGCACTCGTCCGTTTTATGGGTTCAGTCCACTGCTGTCTGCCGTTCGTTTTTTGCTCCCTGAGCGATGCAGGAGAGGCCTTTTTGACCAACACTTAGCATGGTGTAATATATCGCGTAGGTGTTGTTTGCCTGCGAAGCCCTGCGACTATACCCCTCGATTTTACATCGAACTTTTTTCGTGCCGTGATATGGATATCGTGGTTCCTTTTTAAAAAGCATCGCATGCATTCGTGGAACGTGTATGAAATGCAGTGCTCGCGTCCAGATACATGAAGACCATTGTGGTCTGGTATTTCATTTGTTGTTAACTATTGTCTTAATACAATGAAGATTTCCTTGATACACCACGACACTCTGACGAGACTACATTGGGCTCGTGTTAGTCGTGGCTGGCTGAACCGACAGGCAGCCAGGAAAAATATCGAGTGGATCGATGCGAACTGTCGACGATAGTACGCATTCCTGTTTATAAGACAAGGGCGCCAGCGCTTGCAAATTCTCAGCACATTTTACACCACTGCTTAAAAAGAGTTTGTGAATACTTGAAAATGCATGCTCTAAATGCCCGGCTGGCTGGCTTGGAATCGCTGCCGCCTGCTTTACTCTCCTACGGCTGGCTTGCTGGACGTTGTAATTGATCAGCTGAGATTTATATGTACAAAACTCTAGCTCGCTCAAGCTGCCGCAGCCAGGCAGTTGGCTCGCAGCGGCGGCTGGAAGCGGTGCTCGTTGGTGCTCGACTTGTAGCTCAAAAACGCCGACCTCCCCCGAGGCCGAACAAGGAGAGTATGGCATCCAAGTACGTGCCCGTGTTGACCTCGATCGCCGGCTCCGGCAGTAGCCCCCAAAAAGCTAGCGATGGAGCAACGTATGGCCACATCAGTCTCCACAGCTTGCCGCCCGTCGCATGGTCGAACGCGTACAATGTCAGCAAACAAAAGAAGCAGGCCCTCAGCTTGTGCCGACCGACGACGTAGAAGAAGAAGTTCAGGGGCGTCTCCACCATCGGCGGCAGCACGGCGGCGGCACAGTCTCGCCGTCGACCGAGGAGCTTGTACACTCTCGGGTACCTGGTCAGAGAGCGGTTAACTCCCGTCATTACACGGCTGCAGAGGTCGGCGTCGGTTTTGCAGAACACCGCATAGTGCTCGCAGCTTTTGACGGCAGCGGCACGGCAGCTCTGGGACACGCCGACGGCCGGCGGCAGTCGGATCAGCTGCTTCGCCAAAGTCACCGTGTCGTCGGCGCTTCGGCAGCGAATTGTGGCCGGATCGTAGACGATTCTCATCAGCGGCCGCCTGCCCGAGTCCGTGAACTCGGCAAGCTCCACGCGAGCCGGACAGTAGCATCTTAACTGAACACCCTCCGGGCCGATGTCGACTACGCCTTTTCCTCGGCCCAGGAAAATGCCGTGGTGCCACGTTCGCAGCAAGCCCCCGTAGAGCGCCGTTTCCGTTACGACATGATCGCCTTTGCAGAGTGCCCTGCAAAAAGCCGAGGCCAGCTAGCGGATAGTGACGCGCCTGGGAAGAGATTCGATTCAGACGACTCACGCCCCTCGCTCGGGCCTCTAGCTCGGCTCTGACGCGTGCTTTGTAGGTCGAGACTCGCCGAGTGAGTTTTAGTTGCAACTCGAGCAAGGCATAGCAGTAGAGCTCTGGTGAAGGCGTACACGGGAAGACAAGGAGTGGTGCTTTTGAGAGGTTTTACCATTGGCAGCTCTGCTTTCCTAGAGCTCGCCAAGTATGTACAGTTCGTGAGCACGACATAGGGGCCTCTCTGGCAATGTGAGAGCAGACGTAGGAACGCGGCCCACGAATCTGCTGCTTTTTTATCTCTGCAGTGGGAGGGAGGAAATGAGCGTGGAAGCGAAGCGCTAGTCTATGTTTAAGTCTCAGCCAAAGACGAGTCCGTTCCGCTTCAGCTTTCCCTGCACCCAGGGTATACTGCCTTTTTTCTCACGTGTGCCATGCGTGCTGCTTACCCGCTGCAAGATTCAAGTGTAATTTACAAGCAAGAGGTCTTACTAACCCGTGGTTCCGAATCTCTTCTTTCATGCTTCTGCATGCAAGTCTTGTCCACACACTGTGCACGTCATCTACCTTTAATAGTGCGTCTCTTGCAGTGGGTTGTATAGCACCCAGATAGAAATTAAGTTCTCTCTTGTGTTTCTTTAAAAGTGACCATTTATTGTTCTTATTATCATTACTACTAAGCGCGATGTTACATGAACGTAGATTTCTCACGCTTCTGTCTTCTCCCACTTCGGTAAAGCTGATCTATTACGCCACCTGGGATAATATTGTTATTGTAGGACATGCAGCGAATTTAGTCATAGCATAAACGAGTGGCCGTGGCTTGCTTTCACGTATCCAGTAAAAACCGTTTCTGCTTCCCAGTTGAACCTCCCTGCTCTCGTGGGTATGGGTGTGCGCGTCAAACATTTTCGCCAAAGCTCATAAGCACGCATTTTCGTGCGTCCATCTGTGCAGGCAGATAGGGGCTCTACTACGCCCTTGCCATTACTCTCTAGGAGTCCGCGATGGCTTTCTCTGACGGCTTGAGCTCAATACATCGATAGAAGTGTAAAGCAGAACAGACCACCGAATATATTCAGCTTCAGGGGCAGATATATGCCGTGTAGCAGGGCGGCATCCTGGCTTGAGCATCGTCCTCATAATCGCAGCAGCCCCACTACTAGCAGGCCCCTTGATGGAAAAGAATATTTAAGGTGCAGTCGCCACCGGCCTTTACCTGCTGTCTGAGACGCACTCAGCATCGATCTGCTCATTCATATTCCTTAAAGAGCATCATTGTTTTCCGTTGGATAAGCTCTAAGGAGTTGCTGCCATAGTTGCACGCCGCTGTCAACGTCCCGCAACACTCAACGCAAACTGAATGTTGTTTCGATGGCTTCTTGCAATGACCTCGCCACTAAGCTTGAGCTATGTAATCGTGCAGTGGCGAAAGTTACGCGGCTGCTTGTGCAGGTGTCACTCTGAGCCACGGAGCCTCATATAGAACGGAGGCTTAGCCCTTGGTCCAGTCGTTCTCACTGGTTGCCTAGATATGTGAAGCTTTCACAATTAGGGACGCCATGCATTGCAATCCAACTGCTCTATTTGATTGCTAGCCATTGCAATGCCCTAGCCTGCTATTCAGTTGCTCTAGTTCATTTGTCATGTACAAGAGCGATTGCATGTCACCTATTTCAGCGAAAGCTGACCGCTAGATATCCGTGTTCTTGCATTTGGGTTTCGGCAATGCAGTGATACATTTTAAGATGTGTTGGGTTTTCACTTAGTCTGAAGACGCATATTCACTTCTTTCATCCGGTGAAGTATTACAAACTTGTTAGACAAATTAGATCCTCATTTGACCTCACCTCCCAAATACTCTTCGAGCCGATCTCACGAGAGACTATTTAACGATTGCTCGAAAGCTCTGCTTAAACCTCGACAAGTGGAAACCTAACTGATAATATGATCAGTAACGATTATTACAATAAGTTAATTTGTAGCCTTAACTGATAAACGATCAATAACATTTATTTGAATCAGTGTATGAGTTAGCATAGGCACCGTACCAGTTGCTTCGTCGCGCTAGATGTGCTGCATTCTGATTTAGCAGTGGCTAATATAAGAACTATTGAACTCTGCTGCAAAGAATTTTGAAAAATAGCTTGGTTGCGACTTTGTGGCCAAATATAAGTGGCTAAAACCGGGTTCTTCGAGCTAACTAAAACCTTGCCTCTGATGGTGCACAAACTGCTAAGACGTCTGCGAGGGCTGGAGCACTTTACATCGACTGAAATACTGACGGGTGCACAGACTAATCGGAGAGCTGCATGGGTAGACACAGTAGTCCTTGTGTATGTCAGGGTAATCGAACTGACCAGAAACATGGTACGTTAGACAAATAGACCAAATGTCTGCGAGTGAAGACAAGCAGACCGGAGATCTGTTTCGGTAGAAAAACTAAGCAGATACATTGCTACGGTTGACAATTTGACTAGGCGTTTGAAAGGGATAGATAAACTGACTTGGTGTCTGCTCAGATCGGTCAACAATCCGGATACTTGCTGGTGCAGATCAATAGGCCCTAAGTGTACTGCCGAGCTGGTTTGACCTAGCGGTTAAGATACTCACCTCGATCAAGGTTTGGCCGAGGTCGTAGGCTCGAGCCCTGTCACATATGTGAAGCGCCTGAATAGAGATTAAGTTCTCTTAGGGTGCTATACAAATGAATTACAGTGTGTTTACTAGATTAGGCACAGTGGACCAGAATTTTGCAAGGGTGAACATACTGACTGTACGTCGTCTCCATCTTTACTTGGTCCAAAATTCTGCCTTGAACGTTCACAGTCTGCTTAGAGAGAACTGTCAATTTGCCAACAGCATAATGTTTCCAATTACTGATGGATATGTCATCAATAACTACAAATATTATGAGGGTTTGCAGTAGATTTTAAAAGTTATAAATGTGGCTCCACATTATAGATTGATTGCGATATTTAAAGCGCACTTTTGTTACTAGAAAAGTGTATTACTCCAAATTCTCTTAATCCTTCTCCTAAACCACAAGTGATTTTCCAGCATTTACAACATTTGTGAGTATTTCTTCCGAATATTTCTAATTCAGCAATGATGTTTGAGATTTTTCACCGAGGTCGGAGACAAATTAAACATTTTACCATCTTACCCCATTCTAAATCTCGATCCATGTTGCGAAGGCAGTAATGGAACGGATTATGGCTTGCAATTCTGCAACTCACTAATTACATATTTATCGCATTATAATAAGAGCAAAATACCATTAAATCAACTATTTACTATTTATTATTATTTACTATTTGATTTCCCAGACAATTGGCATTGGAAAGCAGACTGATCGTACGTAGTACTTTTTGTGTAACTTCAGCTGTAAGCCGGTCAATTGTTCACTCTTTTCCGAGCTTTGTAAGGGCCACTGTAGGGCCTAAAAAAATCTTTCCTTTCACAGAAGCTCAGTCACGTCGTTTCTCGTGCAAGAAATGTATATTGAGGCCTGATTCGGATGATGATTTACTCACAGTAACTGAGTTATGTATTAGACTCTTGGCAGCGTGTCAGTGTAGATCAAGCAACATGGCAACGTTTATAACTTGAGAAACAGCTTTGGACCACGCTATTTTCTGAAATTCTCGCACTCAGGTCAAATCCACCTTTTCGAATGATAACTAAGTAAATCGCTAGCCAAATGCCAGTTGCGGCAACTTGCATCCGACATGAGTGCAACATGCAATATGTGCAGTGCCGCCGCAATTTCAGGGAAGAAGGTTTCTCTTCCTGTCACTACGAAGAAGGCCACTAATTCCTTAAAGATGCAAATTAGGCGTACGAGATACTTTTCGAGCTACTGCTGCTGTCATGAGAATCGGAGCAATCACATTGTGATGGGCTTTTAAAAATTAAAAATTAGCCAAGTACAAATCGTAAATTTCCAAACAACCACACAACAGCACCTATGCATTATATCAAAGTAACTAAAAGCCTGTGGTAATTGCTGGGTATCTGTACGTTCATGTGGATAGCACTAGCCTCAGCCATGTGCCCTCTTCAAAATTCGTCCAATACGTTGCAACGCAACTCATATTAGTGGCCATACCCTTGACCTCGTGATCGAATAATATGTTGCCTAAATGGGTGCCTAATTGACATAATAATAACAATAATAACAATACCTTTGGTAAGCGCCCTTAGAGAACTCGTTTTCTTTCTTGGCACTTTACATTTGCCATCTTGGATAATTGCTAAATACCATTTACCGTAACAATACTTGTGAGCGAACAGGTTCCCATTCGGCTTATAAAGCAGCTTTACTTACAGTCAGGGAAAACAAGAAATTTCTAGACTCCTCCGGCAATAGACTCTCCCTCCTCCAAAAGACTCGCACCATGCTATAAGTTTCAATCTGAAGCGAGCTCTGGGTTTGAATGCTCCCCTAAAAGCTTTAGTCTGATCGAGCTATTAATTGAGCCGTTTATATTTATTGGCGCGACAGATAATTTCAATTGGTTTTAGCAAATAAATTTATTAATGACAATAATAATAAAATTGATAAAGCGCCCTCGGAGAACTAAATCTCTTTCTAGGCGCTATAAATTTGCTGCAAAGGAAAGACGATCGAATGGTGAGTGGTATTAAGCTTGATTAACAACATAAATAACATGGTTATGAGTGGCATGCACAGGGTCAGCATGCAAGTGTGGTTAGTGGCAGCATGCACAGTGTCAGCACGCATAAGCACATCAAGGACGAATCACAGGGACCCACTAAATGCTATAATAATAATAATAATAATAATGCACTTGATAAAGCACCCTCAGAGAACTCAATCTCTTTCTAGGCGCTTTACATTTGCTGCAAAAGGAGGCTGTCCTAAAAAGGCGTGTTTCAAGTTCATTTTAAATGTGGTCAAGTCAGGGGATGTTGTGAAGCAAGTCGGTTGTGAGTTCCAGGCTTTGGGAGCATAGGAACAAAATGCACGGTCTCCAAAGGACTTGAGGTTTGAACGAAGTATAGGTCCGGTTGGGGAGTAGATCTGATAGATAGGCTGGAGCCAAAGAATGAAGGAACCTAGCAGTGAGCGACAAAACCTTAAAGTCGATCCGTTGCTTGACTGGTAGCCAGTGCAGGTCGGCGAGAAGTGGTATGATGTGGCTACTGCGACGCTCACAACAGAAAAGCCTAGCTGCAGTTTTACACCAGCTGTAGTCGCCTGATTGCACATGCCTGTAGGCCAGCAAGCAGTGAGTGAGAGTTACAGAAGTCAAAATGGAATGTCACAAATGCATGGACCAACTGAGACGTGGCATCCTTATCTAAACAAGCCCGAATTTTAGCAACTTTATGTTGCTGAAAGTAGGCAGACTTGACTGTGGTGCTGATGTGGTCGTCTAACGAGAAGTCACTTTGGAAAATGACACCTAGATTTCGTGCAGATTCAACAAGAAATATGCTGGTAGAGCCGATTTTGAGCTTTAGCCTTTCAAATTTCTGAATTTTATTTGGTTTGCCCATAACTAGTAAGTTAGTTTTATCATTACTTAATTAAAGAAAATTTGCTGCCATCCATGTATGGATGTTATGCAGCGAGGGAGTTGAGAGAATTCGAGGTGCTTGAAGGCTAAATTTAATTGAAGCTGCTAGCCTCCGTGAGACCAGAGACACTCTAAATAGCTACGATGCTTTTAAAGTCGATGCCTTGGCTCTGCCTAATATATCCACAGCATTCGAAATTGATCACTGCTGCAGTCTGCTAGAGTGGTCACTAAAATTGATCTAGCTGATGAGGCTCTGTCGTGATTCTTATCGTAATTGTCTAATCATTACTATTCCACGTCGTATAATGGTCAAGTTTACTCACGTGGACCACTGACCTATGAAGCTATACAATCTTCTGTTCATGTCTCTTTGTCGTTGGCCATTTGTAAAGAACCTGCCGGAAACGGAAATGAGCCTATGAAATCGGCTATTAACTTTATGCCATGGACACATAGGTGCACTTGTTATTCAACTCATTAGGATCAGCTGCAGTGACCGATAATCAGAAAAAACTTGTGCCTCATTTGCTATAGCAGCTACAGTTGTCCCCGGTTGACTAAAAGAAACAGTGTAGAATTTTTAATCTGACTTTCAAGGCCTGTCATGACTTATTCCTTCTTATATAATGTAACTGCTGTGCCCGTTTTAGCTTCCTCTTGTCCTCAGATCAGCAATACAATAAATTAGCGATTCTATTTTTCACATGATCGTTGATAGAAGAAACTGCATAGAAGTATTTGAAGAGTCAAGCACACTTCCACAATTCTCGCTGAACAACAAAATTTCTCCTGCCGCTGACTACAAGCAGATCCTTTTCAGCCATCCTAAATCTCTGATTTAGGTTCTTCTCCAAGATAAAGACAAGATAAATACAAGAAAAACGTTAGTCGACATGTGCTCGTGTTTTTGAGAAGCTTCGTGAATTGAAGCCAACTTTGAATCCGATAAGTATGACGGTGGATTTTGAAAAAGCAAGCCATAAGGCTGCGATTCCTGTATTTCCCACAACGCTCCTCGTCGGGTGCCTCTTGCATTTAGGACAGTGTTTATGGAGGAAAGTTCAAGATTCTCAACTGACCGAAGAGTGCCGTAATAGCGAAATAATTGTGATTTAATTTACAAATATATCAAATAAATCGACCCTACATTATCTTTAAATTTTCTACTCGAATGTTAGTCAAGTTTCATTCAAGAATCAAGTTGCTTTGATATTTATTATTTATTTATAACCTATTAATTATGTATTAGTTATTTTTGTATTATAGGTACTCCGAAAGTATCAAATGTATTTAGCTGTCTTGACGGGGCTATTTTATCTTGGGTTGTTTTGTATCCAGGCAATTTTTCTGGGATATTTTGTTAGCACTGTTTTGTCCGGACTTTTGTCGGGTCACTCGTCTTTAATTTTGCGGGGTGAAGCTAAGCCGATCAAAAAGTCTCACTCAATTCTAAAGTGTCGGAGGAGTCTCAGTGATTATAATACCAATTGCAGTGGGTAGCTAAGGATTGCCTGATGCAAGACACGAACCGACGAACTTGGTCGTGAAGTGCGAGCACATTACCCCTGGGCAAAGACTCGGGGGATTTTGTTACTCATTATTCGCAGGTCTTCCAAACTGCAATAAGCCACTTAAAGATGCTACAAAATCATAAAGCTAGTCTTGTCTGTCGTGAACGTTGCAGTTGCCACAATACGTCACTTCTTACCGATCTGCAACCGACCCCGTCAGGCAGGGTATCGTCTTAAAGGTTTTGTCATTGACTGGTGGGTCCTCGGTTCTTTCACTGGCCTACTTATCTGAACTACTTCCCAGTCCGGTTAAGGCATTGTACCATTCGCTCTGGTGACAAAGGCTGTTCAAGTGTGCATCTAATCAATCTCAAATTGTTTGGTGATCCTGCCTTTACTTAGTATGCTTCCAAAGCCTGGTCCTCACTCTCAACTGATGTCACGTTCACTGACTCTAGGCATTAAAAAAGCTTAAAACCTACTTATTCCTCACAGCCTTGGCTGGGTCTGTGTAAACTGTCTTTTTCTTGCTCGTGCATGCTGACACTTTGCATGCTATCACTAATCGAATTAGGAAGCTAGTTTAATTGTGAATCAACATTTCTTCATAGCCTTCTGGCGATTTCTTCTCAGCGACTCCAATGCAGGGATATTCGCGTTCGTGCATTTCTACCAACTCCGAAAAGTAATCACCATGCTACCGTTGCTGAATCAGTATGCTGCAACAGCATATAGATTTGACCTAAACACAAATTTAGCTGATTTAACAGCCTCATTTGCACTGCGGTAGAAGAGCCTTGACGATGCCACAGAAGGAGCACGATAAGTCACGGTCACAATCGCTGGTGACATTGTTCTTACCAGAGTGCTGTACATTGATTATGCGTGCAGCAATGGTGACTTAGTTTTGAGACCGTTTCAGGTAATTTATCAGATCGGACTGAAGCTGAAGATTTCCATATATCTCCAACTCTAATAATGCTGTTAATATGAATTACTGTGAATCCGACCGTTCAGGAGATAATTTGAAACCCAAGTCGACGGGGTGACTGGTGATGAACATTAAAACAGCTAAAACAATTGATGAGACGATGCATCTGAAAATCCTTAGTGGTAATTTATGTCACAGCCTGACAAGTTGGCGAAGCGGATTTTTTTTAACACCTAGCACGTAAGAAGGATTTTTTAAATATATTGGTCAAAGGTGGCCTAAATTTTAAGTAGGAAGTAGTGAAACGCTGGCTTCCTAACGGAGTCAAATTATTGAGTGCTAGAGATTATAGACCGCTCCTGATTTACGTTATCATTAGGAACCAGATATGTGATAAACTATGCATACAAAGACATCGGAAGTGATGATTACACAATGCTACATAATGGCTGGTTCTTCGCGAGAACATGTAGCCCCTCTGAAGCTCCGAGATAACTTGTGCCACGTAAAAGACAGAGTCTTGTTATCAAAGTAGGGCATTTTTAATCAGTCTCGTTTGCCATCGTCGGTACATCCACGATTGGGGGCTTGTCCCAATCGCTGGCTGTGCTCCGAGGCACTAGCTACGTCAGTATCTCATGCATTTGAAAGGACTAGCACCCATCTCGCGAGCAGTGCTTGCGGAGAATTACTTAAGATCGCAAGCTACGAGCAGCTGCCGCGCTATTGTAGCACTCCAATCTCCTTCACTCGCTATCTCCCTACCCAACTTTCTTGGTCTCCATCTAATTTTCTCAATCTCATGCACTCACTCTCAGTTTGTTCTTTTTGACCTGCTCTTTCGATCTTACTCTTTCACTTGCTGGCACTCACCGTCTCTCTCTCTCTCTCTCTCTCTCTCTCTCTCTCTCTCTCTCTCTCTCTCTCTCTCTCTCTCTCTCTCTCTCTCTCTTATTCTCTCTCGTTCTCTTTCTCTCTCTCCCCTATCTTGGATGTGGTTTCGCCTCACTTTAAGTTTTTCTCTTTGGGACAAGACCTACGTTTTAATGACCAGTGAGTCACTAGACAAAAGTGGCACACGGATCCTTCGGGAACCGAATGCCAACAAATGCGATCTGAGCTCGTTTAAACATAATTCGCTCACGAGCTCCGATGTGCAGTCAGTAGCCAATAGTCTGTAAGCATCACTAAAGAGTTTACTCTAAAAGGATCTATTACCATTGACACGTGCCCAATATAAAGGAGGAGCGTGAGTCGAGACACGATCCTGTAGTTGACGGCTGCTAACAGCTGGCGATTGCGATGCTACATGTATCCAGACGCGTATCTACTATCCAGACTTGTACCGCGGAATTGCGTCGACAGTAGCGCTTGCTACAGAAGGTTTTGATCCTTTACTCGAAACTTTGCACAGCTATGAAAATCTCAACGGCTTCTCTAGCAGATGATGTTATAGCTTGATTGGCAATGCCAAAATGTGAGTACTTAATGAGCGGCTAGATGAGCAAGATGGCGGCCGGTGGTTTTCGGCATAGGTTCTTTCCTCGGGAACTTTGCAAGGAAGCTGCACTTCGGTCAAGCTTTACCTTTGGCTGGCCCCTCCATGTCCGTGGGCCGCCTCACTAAATGCACTTCCGGTCGACCGGCGTAAATCGCTAGCTGCTGCATCCGCGACTAACGGCTAATGCTAACGTTACGATTTCGTAATAAACAGGGCGCAATTCCAGCGGTCATGTTTAACAGGCCAGCGCCTACGGCACGCTGCCGGCTGAGCTTCGGAGTAGAAAGGAGTACAGCAACACACACATTTGGCGCCGCCCCGAGCGCTCCTCAGTCTGGTCTTGGTTGAGCTAGACCCGGTTGTGTAGCCCGCCCGGATTGGCACCCAGCCAGGGCCATTGGCCTGGTTAATTCCGGTGCTTTCTTTGGTGTTGTGGAGTAGTTTAACATGTGCACGGCAGACTCGATGAAAAGCAGCTGGTCACCTTCAGCCCGCCCGCCCGCCCGCCCGCCCGCCCGCCTGCCCGCCGCCTTATTTTCGTCGCCGAAAGCCGTGCACGAAGTCGGCGGCTGAAGGTCATTCTTTTGCTATCGCTTACAGTAGTATGGTACTCGAAGTGCGTGCACTCGAATAAACTGCGTGCAGCACCGGGCGACTCCTTGCCGTCCATCATCCGGTCTTCGTCAATCGTCGCCGTTCGTCCATCATCCTGGCTGCGGCTTTTTCGCTGTGCATTTTTCCGGTAGACTGCTTGCGCTTGGGCTGCTAGCGGCTGCTTAGGGCGACGGAGTGAATCTGCACTTTGTGTACTGAGCACCAACGTACGTACGGCGAGCAGTACCTCGTGCTTCCCAGTTTCACTCAGCGGCTTCGCTTACAATGCTGCTTTTTGTCACTTGCAGCATTCCTAGGCAATCGCGATGAATTCGAAACGCTTCAGGCTCGCGCGGCGACCGACGACGCGTCGTTCCAGTCGCCCACCGCCGCCGCCTCCTCGCCTTCAAAGGCTCTCCGATTTCAACGGCCCTCGGCCAATTAAGCGTCTGCCCGACAGACGCATGCCGCCGCCGCCGGACGCCCCTGGGTCTCGGCTTCGTGAAAAGGTGCTCGAACCTCACGACCCTCGGGTCGAGAGTTCTGCAACATTCTGCAAGTTCTGCAGCAGGCATTTCTTTTCGCACCTCTGCAAGCGGTTGCGGTAGCCGCTACGGTAGCTCTGCTCGCAATATAAATGAGGCTGGTAAATCAGCTTCGCTTCGTTTCTAATATGCGCAGCCAGCCGGGTGGGTGCAGAGTGCAAAACAGAGAGCTTTAGACTAGCGACAATCGAGCCCTCTCGTGGCTCTGACGAGTTACGGAGCTCCGGAGTTCACGGCGCCGCACTGACTGCCACGTTCACAGCCGCTTTCGGCGTGCCTAACGTTCTGCCACCCAAGTTAAAACAGCCAGATCCCCGGATTGAGGAGACCGGGCAGCCGGGGCGAGCCGCTTGCAGCTGAGTACTCACTGCCCTCTCGCCGCTCGTTACGGATGCTCGTCGCTACGTGCTCGCCCCGCGAACTGCAGCCGTACTCAATCTTCCCAGCTTGATCGGTCCAGCAAATTCTCTCTGATCGCACGGCCTGGGTGGTCGCGCCCGGCTTATTTGTGCAGCAGCCATTACTAAAACGTGCATTCGCTCGCTAAAGACGGCTCGGCAGCGCGACTAGGCCGAATGAACGACACGGCTGCAACTTCCACCGAATGAACGACACGGCTGCAGCTAGCGCGTGTGCACGTCCATTTTGGCGTCTCGGACGCCATTTCTGGCTCGGAAGCCGTGCGATCCGTGTTCCTGAGCCGGAAGGCGCTGGTACCACCTCCCCGCGGCCCCAGCAGGGCAAGGCTCCTCTGGCTAAGTTACAGTGATTTTTTTAAATATTTAGTACATAAAAAGATTATACAAATCAGAGTGGATCTGCAGGCAGTCCCAAAATGGAACCTAGCACTCTTTTAGATGCGCCGAACAGAGATTGTGTAGGCGTGGCGATTTCAGTGTACTGCTTTTACTTGCTGTTTCTCCAGAGGTAGGCTGCTAGCGATTTGGACGGCGTTACTCGAGCCTTACGGGCAAGTTGCCTTCGAAGCACACAGGCATGCTCTTACAAGCTTCGGGCACCAGCCTCTCTGCAGGTGGCCTTTTTCTCCGGTAGCGCTCTTTGCGGTGCGGAAATTCACTCAGGCTTTCCAAAACGATGAGCATAGTTTTTTTTTGAGGAGCTGAAAGGGTCATCTTGTCGGTGCTTCTTTGGATTGTGGGATAATGATGAGTCTTTTGCAACTCACCCTCAGAGGACTGAACCTCAATCCAGGCACGCTGCAAGAGAAGCAGTAGCAAAGAGTTACCGACAACAAGGTATTACTCAGAAAAGCATTATAAACCACACAGGTAGACATACAGGGCCGCCGATTAGTAGAACCCCTGGCTAATTAAAATGCACTGCATCTGGCACCAGGCCGGAGTGGGGTCTGCTTTCAGAAATGGCTGCCGTTTCTTGTTCAAAGAAATCCTAAAAAGAATTCTAGCGAACGAGAAGCTTACGAGGCAAATACAGGGCTTGCGCACCTTTGACCTTGGATCTCCAGACTAGGCCATCGAGCGTAGACGGCTGATTAAAAATCATTTTCTTCGACACTTCTTCGGAGCACAGTAATTCAAAGTCTGTTTCTTGGGGTGGCCCTTCGGCTAAGCAATTGCTGGAAAACATAGCTTTTAAATTAGCTCTCTCTGCGGTGCTTACAATAGAATAGCTAAGGGTACTGTAGTTCGCAAGCCACCTAAAGACTTTAACACTCAGGCAGGTCGTCCCTGGTTTCTCTTTGGCTTGACAGCGGTGAGGCGAAATGAGCCAAATATTTAGTTTGCAAATAGTCACACCTCCCCACGAAAGCCCGATACCTCTCCCTTGGCCATCATAATATCTGCGAAGGGCCATCAAATTAATAAATTTACTTAATGAAAATGTTCAGTCGAAAGTTTTTGCACGGTCGCTCTAAATCAATGTTGCAGATTAACAATTTTTCAACAGAAGAAACCACCGCTTCCTCTAGATGTGGCCATGAAGACTGCTAGTGGCTTCGTGTCTTTGGTAAGAAAGTGGAGTATCTACCCGAGGATTAATATTTTTCTTAGTAGGCTATGTTATTAGAGCTTCTAATTAGGAAATTCCTTTCAAAAAGTTTTACTGAGGCATAACAAGCGGCATGCCTAGGTTTTGCTGAAGCAGACTTATTTGTAGTGAGTCAAAAAAGGTTTTCCCGGCGATGAGACTTCGATGAGGAGCTAAAGGCAATCTACGCAATTTAATTCTGGGGGTTTAACTAATAGCTACAACGAATAGTTAAAATAAAAATAAAAGTTTAAATAATAAATTTCGTAACGACTTGCACAGTCGAGATTGACCCCATCCCGTACGATTATCCTGGGTACGCCCTTGCAAATTCTGCTGATTTCCGGTGCGAGCTACAAAAATTGGTTCTGCTGTGCGAAGTCAGACTACCGCCTGGTTAATCAAAGCAGCTTTCCAGGCGATTGCACGACCCTCACTTAGCGCTTGCTCCTCAATCTAGGGAGAACTGATGTACTTTATCTGCATCGATATCTTTACTAAGTGAAGAGGACGCTGTCGTAATGCACAGTCTCCTATATGTAGACACTCAAATCTTATGAGACCTTTCGTAAGAAAAATGTTATCAAAACTGCGCATCTTAAGCATGCGTACCTGAAGTGAGCGTAGCTGAAGTACAGAGGTAGCCTGCAAGAAAAGTGCTTGAGAGCTAGAATTAGAAGTAGCAAGAGAAAAGTCAGCGTCATTCATCAAGGAAATATAATCCCTCAGGTTAAGGCCTTAAAGAAAAACATCGTTAAACAAGAGTTTTAAGCCGTATAAAGAGACACAGTTATATTGATAAGAATCCAACATTTTTATAGCACCCTACCTAAAATAAATTTGTTCCCAGGCACTTTAAATATGCCGGAAAGTAAGCTTTTCCCATTCATTAGTTATAACTCAGCTCGTTTTATTGTGTGCATAAGGAAATTGAAGACAATGCACATGGAAGCTGGCAATTTACCTTTCTTTTACTTATCTTAAAGTCACGAGACGACGTGATGTCAGCTGGTAATGAGTTCCAGGCCTGGTGAAAAAGGAGAAGAAAGCATGGTCTCCAAATGAGCTGAGAGTAATTAGAATTGCTGCAAAAAGACCTAAGTTAGAAGTATGGGCACAAAATTGGGCCGAGCACGAGAACTAAACATATCACACAGCTAAGCCCGTGCCAGAGAATAGACGGGCTACAAACGAGTGGCAGGACCTTCAAGTTGATATGTTGCTAGATGCGGATTCATTGCGGGTCGGAGAGGTGGGGTATAATGGGAAAGCTGTAACTTTCCCTCTACGTATGCCTAAGCTGCAGCCGTTTTGCACCGGATCGCTGTTTAGAGCCTGGCCGCAGTCAAGCGTTTATTTGTGGCTGCAAGCGGAATAATTGTCGCAGTGTACTTTCTGACGTCATATAATCAATGTTTTTGCATCAGTGGTCCTCTACTTTACTTTCTTGAATTAACCAGTAAGCATGTAATTGCTCCGACTTGAAGACCTTCTAGGAGTGAGTTACGAAGATCTAGATTAGATGTCAAAAGCAATATTAGTACAAATTTTGTATAGAGCATTTAATGAGCTTAATCTCTTCCCATTTGCTTTGCAACTCACTATAAGAGATTGAATACCCAAGGGTTAGTGACAGGCACGGTGTCAAGCATGTAAAAGCACACAAGTATTACGATCAGGCCACCACTTAGAAGCAGACATGGTCTCTCGTGGCCGCCGGTTAGTAAAGTTACTAAACATGCACTGAATAATGCATAGGCACGTACCCAACGCACTCCGGAACAAAAAACATTCAAGTCCACTGGGCCAAACGATAAAGTGGCCGGAATAGCTGCCGATCTGGTTTGGTCCAGCGGTTAAGGTGCTCGCCCCGACCGAGTTCTGGCTGAGGTCGTGGGCTCGAGTCCCGAGGCATATATAAAGCGCCTGAATAAAGGTCAAATTCTCTCGGGGTGCTATCCAAATGAATTATATTCTTTTTTAGATACGCCTTTAGCTGAGACTTGAAAATGTAAGGTAACTGTTGGTAGTGTTCGTAGCCAGAAGCGAGTACCAGACTTTCCGTGCAAACGAGCTGAAGGCTCGATTACCGAAAGATTTACATTTAGTGCAAGAGCATTAGAGACGATTAAATCCCAGCGACCTTATGGTAAGAAAGCACAATGATTGAAGTGCTCGGATAGTTAGACTCGTGCAACCGACCGCCTAAAGCTTCGACCTCTGTCCTAAAAGGAAGATCTCGGAGTTAATGCGTGCTCCGAGCCAGTGAAGCTGCGACGGAAATGGTGCGACGATGTGGCTGCTACGCCGTTGACTAGAGACCATATTAGACGCTGGGTTTTTCACCAGCTGGAAAAAAATCAACGGTCCAAGCCGAGAGCCCCAAACCTAAGGAATTGCAATAATCATAAAAAATGACGCCAATGCATGACCTAGTTTGGCTATCATACTCTGATCTAAGCAGGTCCCGATTGTGGGGTTGCTCCTCAGCTGAAAGTAGGCCGACTTGACAGTCAATAGAATGCACTCATCTGATGACAAGCCGCTTTGGAATAGTGTGCCTATATTTGGAGTTGACGTCACAGGATTGAAGCTAGGTGAACTGGTCTTGAGAGGCGGTCTTCCATTTTCGGGTTATTCTAGGTTTCCGTGTAAGTGTTTGGTTGGTCTTACAGCAGCTAAGCTTCAAGAAATAAGCGGCAGTCCAAGGGCGAATGTCACTGATTCAGGCTGTAAGAGAATCAATTGAGTCGAATGAGAAATAATACTTAGAGCTGGATGTCATCGGTCCGGCAATGAAACTCACTATTGCGTTTTGCAATGACGTATTAAGCTGAAATGCTGTAGCAGTTTCAGTCTCCTCTTGCCCTCAGGTCTTGTGTGGACAATATATTAGCTGATTCATTCCTCTACTGAAAGACTATAGGCGACAGAAACAATTTTCTGCGTGTCCAAGACTGTGGAACTTACTTCCAAAGATCTTACGCAACGACATCCACGCTCTGCTGCCGACCATGGCACATCCTTTCCAGCTATCCTGAACTGCTACTTTCATGCTAGTCACTACCTTAACTGCCCTTCTGACTCAACAATGCTTCTCACTTTCTCTTTGATGAGTTATAGAAAAGCCTCTACATAACACCCACATAGTCTTTGTGCTTTTGTGGAGTTACAGACGGAGATACACTACATCATCCAAACGCAGAGTATAGATAGTAAAATGAAAGCGGCATAAGGCCAAACTCTGATATACCCCATACTTAAAGGGCTACATTGATGACCGCCAGCATTTCACAACTACCCCCTGACAACCCTCACCGTGGTAGGACATAACCCGGATCAGCACTGCCCTGGTGGTACCTTAGCTAGCGAAATTTCCCTTCAGATAGATCTGCTAACTTGCAGCTAGGAAAGATTTCCAAGATTCCATCTTTCCTACATTTTTCTTAGATCTTGGAGCTTTTTAAAGCCTGGAACTCATGCCTGACTTGCGTCACGACATCTTCTGACTTGACCACGTTTAAAAAGAAACCAAAACGCATCTATTTGTCACAGCATTTCGTGGGTCCCTGCGATTAATCTTGTATGTGCTACTGAGTGCTGACACTGGGCGTGCTGCCACTAACCATACTTGCATGCTGATCCTCTGCATGCCACCATTAACCAAGATGTCCTTGTTGCTTATTGAGCATGCTACCACTATCAATTCGAAAATGCTTTCTGTGCAACCAACGTAAAGTGTCTTAAAGATATTGAGTTCTGTGAGGGTGCTATATCAAACGTATTATTAAAATTATTATTATTACGGATGAAGTGGTCAATAGTGTCAAATGTTGCTGATACATCCAGTAGCACCACCTGAGAGGTGCTACCCTATCAGAATTGTTAACCAGGTTAATTTAAACCTGAATCGGAGCAGTTTTTTGTGGAATGGTTGGCTCAAAATCCCGATAGGAACTCACTGGCAAGATCTCATGAATTGATGTGATAAATGCACGGAAAAACTTGGGTTATTAAACTTGATTCAAGAAAGCTTGAAACTTTTAATTCTTTCATAGCGGCAAGTTGGCAGACTCAATGGTAGAACTGTGGTGGCACTGTACAGAGAAATTCGTTATGGAAGAAAACAGAGCTTTGGTGCCCGCCTCGGAGCAGATTTACCGACTGAGGCAAATTTTGGAAAGTTTCGGCTGTTCAGTTTCTGGATGCCACTTAATTTTAGGTCAGCCTGTAGCTATTACGCCGGCTCTACTGTCATTTAGTCTGGGTTTTGCCACCATTCAATTGAGAATTTTTGCAACACAAGCTGAATTAAGTTGAGAGAGTTTGAGGTGCTAGCAGGGAGGGGGGATTTAAGTACAGACACAGCTATGTGTCATCGGCATATAAGTTGCGGCATATACGTTCTGCTTGGTGACTGCATTGGCAATAGATTACAAATTGTGAACGACTTGGATCTAGAAAATATTTTTTAGAGTAACTGGTTCTTTAAAGTCTTGCTGGATAACCTCTACCCTTTGAAACCTTTGCTGTGATATTCCTCACAAGCGTCGGTTCTAAGCAACTACAGTGCAGCCTCAGTGTTGCCCAGGTGAGATGATAGGCGATCAAGACGGACTCGAAGATCGACGGTAACAAATGCTGCCGAGTTGTCCAAAGAACTAACAGGCAGGCTCCACCGAATTCATCGCAACTGGGAATTTTTCTCTCACGCACGGATCACGCAAGGCAGCGGCTATGATACCTAAGTGGACTGATAACATAACAATCCTAACCATTCGATCGTGCTTCCTTTGCAACAAATGTAAAGAGCCTAAAAAGAGATTCAGTTCTCCGAGGGCGCAATATCAAATTCTTTATTAATATTATTATTATATCGTTATCCTGACTAACTCAATAGCTCTGTTAAATGTTTCACTCTAAGAGTCAGCCGGTCTAATACTACTTGGTTGCGTGTACTGGACGCTGCCTCCAAAGCAGAGTGGAGCGGAGGGCATGACGGCACGGCCACTGCTGTGGTGGTCAAGTAAGTCCTGGGGCATCCAGGTCCCGATGGGCTTCGAAGGCCCGACTGACTAGGCTGGCTATCACATATATTTCGACCGCTTGTACAACTTGTTTAGGATCTGCTCCATAAAGCTAGTAACGAGTGGGAATATGTCTAATCAGCAAGTCAAAAACGCAAGCCATAGAATGAAGCGGAGAAGTTTTATGCTTTGCTACCGCTACTGCAGCCCTACTAGCGGCCGTCTACATGACGTTCGTCTGCACGTACGAGGTGGCAGTGGCCAGCTTGGCAATCTGTGAAAGTTGCTGCGCGGCTTTCAGCTAGAATATTGGGGTTAGCATTGAACCGCCTGACCCGTTCTGCGGTAAAGTCATTAGCTGGAAATGCTTGCAACCTTTTAATGCCAACTACTTCCCGCAGCGGTCGGGCAGACTCGTCGTTGCGACCATCTCGCCTGGCTCGGTCTATTACAGAGAAAGGCGGCTATTGACGGGTGCAAATGGAAGTGCTGTCAAGAGTGGCAGCTGTAGGTCAGACGGCATTGTTTTAAAAATTCCCCGAAAGGTGCCGGCCGCTGCGCGAAATGGCCGCCGGATTGCATTATAACGGCAGCATTCAAACCAACTGCATATCTTGCTCAATCGAGGCGGAAGCAAGATGCTAGCCAAAGTACCGGAAGGAAGCACTGTGGAGCCGGCAGTATAAGAGCTGAGTTGCTGCCAAAGACGATTCGGAGCAGCCGCAGTCGTAGTCGGACTTTGTCGACTGACATTGACTAAACAATAAGGTTGCTTAGGGCAATCGCGTTTGCAACCTGGTGCCTAGCAAGGAAAACAACACACGATACTAGTAATTCATTTGTAAAGGACCCTAAGGAAACTAAATCTCTAACCGACGCTTCAAAATTGATAGAGATTTGATAATCGAGGGTTAGAAGCACGCACGGCATCATTCTTAGACAAGTGTGCCCAGCAAAACATGGTGACGTGCCCAAGCAAACATGATGACATGAACACTGGCCAACGGTTAGCAGGATCTCTGGCCAGTAACGTGCACTAAATCAACCGAATGGCGTATTTCAATTGACGCTCTCCAGCGTAACGTGCCCTTAATCTCACGGCTTTGTGGAGTTGTACGCGGAGATAAATTTGTTTGCACTATGTAAATTTCTCTCGTCGCCAAATATGAATCTTGGTACAAGTACAGTAGATACGTCGATTCTATGGGCCACAGTGGCAGCGGTATAAGTTCTGCCCGGCAGGTGGGTGGCTCACAGCCGTTCTCTATAGGTCTCGACCGAGCTGTGGCCTCGTAGCGCTGACAGTAGAGGCAGCCTCTTTCCGAGGCAAACTTTGATTACGAGCAACTAAGAAGCGCCTCTAAGACGGTCTTCCCGGACCGCCCTATAAGCAGGCGTAAGCCCTATTTTGGGCTCTTATGAACATATGCCCACTAAGAAGGCGAGTTTAATCCTTTTTCTAGACTTTCCCTTTAAAGAGAGCAGTTGCCGTATTTGTTGAGCCTGAAGTTGCACCCCGGAGGCAACGGAGGCCCGGCAGCCTATGTAGCAGCTCCATTTGCATGCATTGATAACTTCACTCCGAGGAGAAGCTGCTCGAAGCTTTGCCCGCCACCTCAAAGGCTCCGCAGCCCATCTAGAACATTGCTTCCCACTTCGGAAGAGCCGGAAGCTCTGCTTGGAAGGCGCACCTGTCGGAACTCGACGGAAGATAGAGATGCGCACTCTCTCTAAGCCACCAGCTCTTCCCTGGAAGACTCTAGAAGTCGTATGCTCCCTTGCCCAGGACACCGACTTGGAACTGGAGCGCTGCAAAGGAGCTGCACGAGGAGCTTCATCGAATCGTCGCGTGACCGGTGACCTTTGGCTCGTGACCTCAGCTGAAGAGACCGCGGCCCTGCAGTCCTCGTTGGAAAAGCCGCCTATCGTCAGCGAGAGGCTGCCTGAGTTTCCAGCGGTGGGGAGACTTAAGCGGGTAAGATCTCTTCACCGTTGTGAACGCTTACTCGGCTGTGGCAGCTAGGTCCGACCCCTCCGGACTGGCTGATAATATTAGCTGATTTTGCATCCTCGTTTGTATAGCGGCACAAGAACAAAACTATTACTGCCGCTTGCAGTTGGCAATGAAGAATCGCCCACTATAGAATTCGATCCCTCAATCTTTTTCGTTAAGAACGAGCACCTTACCTCATAGGCTGTCACTGCTGAAATGGGAGCTTTAGCCCCCCTCAGCCCTTTTATATTCCTTCCGTGCCTGCGGTACCACTCCAGAGCATCTAATAGTTTTGCATGCGTTTTTATGTCGCCGTTGGGAGAGGAAAAAATAAGTCGTGGCAACCTTCGAGAGAGTAAGCTCAGAGATCTTTGCTTTAGCCACTGGTCTGCTTCTCGCCTTCTGTCGTAGCTCGAGGTCTTAGCCCCAAGGGGGGTAATTGCCCTCATGCCTGAGATCCTGATAGGGAGGTTAATTGGCCCCAGACGATGTGCATGCTGTCGCTAACCCAGTTTCCTTTACCCGCCGACTTATCGAATCACAGTTTAGGCCTGCTTTCCATCCATCCTTAGCTTCAATTTAAACAAGGTCAGCGACAGGATCTATGTTGCGGCTGCAGGAAGGGTGTTCGTCCTTCGAGGAGAGACATTTAACGTCAGCCCGTTCAAGCAGTGCTTTTAGTTTCGTCCCAAAGATCGACGGTCCTGTAAGAATAACTACTTATTTATCTCATCCATTATTGCCAACAAGTATCTAAATCCGCCCTCGATGCTAAACTCGAATGTAGAGCATTCACACTTCATTACCCAGCTAATGTATTCGAGTATGACAGCAGGCCATTCTCTATTGCCCCATCGCAAATGCCAGTGATAGCAGTAAAGGCTATTTAGCCTCGATAGAAATTAGGCAGCAGCTAAATCATTGCTCTTACTTTCTTCACCCTCATAGCTGAATAGCCCCTCGCTAGAAATCTAGTAGCTACCCGAGAGGTGCTGTCAGGCATTCCTGAACAAGGCTAAAATCTCTCAACTCCCTTGCTGCATGTATTGATGACATCCACACACGGATGGCAGAAAACTTTCTTCAATTGAATGATGATAAAAATTCTAGTTAGGGCAAACCAAGTGGGATTCAGAATTTGGTAAGGTTAACGCTCGAAATCGGCTCTGCCAGCAAACGCCCGGTTGAATCTGCACGAAATCTACGTGTCGCATTCCAAAGTGACCTTTCATTAGACAATCGCATCAGCTCTACAGTCATTTAGTTAAAACTCGTACAAACCACAAATCATTTGGAGACTGTGCCTTTATTTGGTATACTCCTAAAGTCTGGAACTCGCTCCTGACTTGCGTCACGACATCTCCTGACTTAAGCACATTTCTAAAGAAACTAAAAATGCAAATATCTACGACAGCATTTAGTGGCTCCCTGTGATTCATCTTTTGCGTGCTTATGCGTGCTGACACTGGTGCGTGCTGCCACCAACCACACTTCCATGTTTACCCTGTGCATGTTACCCTTAAGCATGGTATGTCATTCATATTGTTTATCAGGCACGATACCACTTACCATTTGATCGTGTTTCCTTTGCAGCAAATGTAAAGTGCCTAGAGACAGACTGAGTTCTCTGAGGGTGCTTTATCCAGTGTATTATTATACATAATGTTAAACCATGTAATTTGGCTGCAGTGGCAGTTTTTTAAGAGATTAGTTTGCATGGCTTGTGATTTGGGCATCTACCGTAAACGATCAAGGTGGGAGCTGCTGTTTGGCCGAAAGCTCCCTAGCAAACCCACCAAACAAAGGGGCTACGCACATTTAAATCAGCCGTGAGAAACTCTTGTGAGCTCCTTGATCGTTAGCTAAACAAAAAGTGCATACGGTAATCAGTTTATTAGTCGCGTTGTTACTGCTCATCATTAGAATGCTTAAAAAGACCCCCACTGCAGGTCTGCTGCATGTTATAGCCAAACTGTAAAGAGTAAGTGTGATTACATCGACAGCAGGATTCGTTTTAGACACAGAGAGAGAGAGAGAGAGAGAGAGAGAGAGAGAGAGAGAGAGAGAGAGAGAGAGAGAGAGAGAGAGAGAGAGAGAGAGAGAGAGAGAGAGAGAGAGAGATAGAGAGAGGTAAAGCTTTTCTGCCGCTTCACTCAGAGTGAGACTCGAGGAGAGTGCGGCCGTATCCGTCTCGAAATTGCACGCCGGCCTCTAGAGCCGCCATTACTGTAAACATCAAGCTCAACGGAAGTTGGTACCGTACCGTGAAGACTGCGGCGGACTATGGACGATGGAAACTGTATGCATCAACAGTTCAATGCATGTTGGTGCCGATCAAAAGTCTGCGAATACGCCAGCTCTTTCTTTCAGGCGGATTGAACGGCAGCGGACATTAAGATGACGGACCAAAAGGGAGAGACTGTTCGACAGAAAGAGTGGGAGACGGGAGACGGGGTGATGAAAGAAATATTTAGGTAAAATATGCAAATATGGATAGGGTATAAATATAGCCACTGAGATAAACAGACGGCTGAGTATGCAGGTAGGAAGACATAAGGAGCGTGTCCATCCGGGTCACTTTTACAGGCCTCAGGAGGCGGTGGCGGGAGCTCGCGGCTCTCGTGGCAGCTCGAAGCCCAGACTGGCAAAAAACCCAATTCGCATGTTTTTGATCACGGGCCCTGCACGAGTTTCGGGCCCAGAGTTTAATCGGATCAATCTTGTTGACCCCTTCGTCCTGGTTACGAACCAGGGGCTCTGTGCTCGCCTCCGACGATCTAGGTCATGGGTTCGAGCCCTTTTGCCATAGCTGAAGCACTCGCTGGGTAGGGATTTAGTGCTCTAAGAGCGGTATATAAAGAAATTTAATTTTTTTTGCTTATCATCTGTAGAGCTACAAGGACGGTAGGGCTACGCGATTGTCAGCATACCGATCCTCCAACGAAATATTCCACTCTCACAAATCGTCGTGTGTGTTCTATGAGCGCCGTCTTTCATCGAGCAAAAAGAATGCCTCGCTCTGATTGCTCTGCAGCAGTATTCTCCAAGTGCAGCTCGGTTGTAAAATACCGCTTCTTTTAATGCTGCTGCTCACTCGAGCGAGTACTTCACCTCCCCTCCCGTAAACTCAACAGAAAAGTGATAAACGACTTGCCATGGCATCTAGTAAAGTCCAGAATGGTACTGCGACCGTCACTCTCGCATTCATGCTCTCACAGCCGCACGCATTTCCTGTTTTGATTGCTGGCTCCTACCTGCTATGGGCCACAAGCCGGCGGTGGCGAGCTCTGCAGCTTCAGTAGGTAGAGCACATCTCCTGCAGCTTCGCCATTGAACTGGACTTCCTGACGCGCCCGCCGCGCGGCGTGGGCGAACGGCAACGCTGGACGCTTAGCTGGTAACACGCAGTTGCTCTTTGGAGAGGACTGAGCTTTTAGTCCTGCCTGCTGGATGGTGCTCGCAGCCCAGAGCGTCAAGCTAAGAAAGAAAGGTAACTAGAAAAGTAAGAAAAGAAGAGATCGAAGAGGAAAAAGAAATAGAAGAAGAGTGGAAAAGAAACTGCGTTGCGTTGAGTGGAAAAGAAACTGCGTGCGACGGACTGAGATCCTAGAGGGAGGGAGAACTTTCCCTTTTTTTTTCTCGAGCGGTCGAGAGATCTTCACTTTCAGATTTGTTGGCTTATTCGGCTCTCCAGCCTCACCGAGCGTCGACACACTGCACTCCTGCACTGCACACGGCAGCGTCTTCATTAGGTTTTGGATGGTGCATCCGTAGTCGCTCACGGAGGCTGTATGCTCGGTGAGGGCACAGCGCACGCGCGTTCTCAACGAAAGAGAGGACAAGCGAGAGCGAGGCCCTTGAATTCGGGCAAGCTAATGCACTCCTGGCTACGGAAGGGTTGAGCTTCGGTCAAAAGGAAACGAACGCCGGCGGGAAGGACGGGGAGGTGGGTGAATAAAAAAAAATATAATACATTCGATATAGCACTCTCAGAGAACTCAATCTCTTTCTAGGCGCTTTGTATTTACTGCAAAGGAAGCACGATCGAATGGTTAGTGGTGGCGTGCTCAATAAACAACAAGAATAACATTATTAGGGGTGACGTGCACAGGGTCAGCATGCACGTGTGGTTAGTAGCACATGCAACAGTGTCAGCACGCATAAGCACGTAAAGGACGAATCGCAGGGGCCCACTAAGCTCTGTGATATATAGATGCGGCGGTGAAGGTTTAGCCCGCAGTACTGTTTCAGTCCGCTCGCAAGTACTTAAGTCAGAGATGCCGGTAGCGCAACGCTTATGAAGGTACGAGTGCAAGCGATAAGCTCTGAGCGTCGCACGTCAAGCCTCCTAAGGCCGCAGCTACGGAAAGTCGATACTCTTACGAGCTGGCTGTAACTGCATCTGCATTAGGGCCATCGTCTACGAACGCTGCGCTTGTAACGTCGCTAGTTCTCGCAGACGCGTAAGAAACACTGGTACAAGTGCTGGAGCCTCGAAGGGCTTCGAAGCTTCGAGTAGTAGTAGATGCGGCAGCGACGTACGCAGCTACGCTGACGGCTGCAGAGCACGAAGGCAAAAAGAAGGCCCTTACCTCATTGTAACGAGCCCATTTCCGAAGATAGATCAGTCTTTTGGACAATAGCATAGGATTAGATTCCATAGCAGCAGCCAGAGTTTCCAGCTCATTAATTCGAATGCCAAAGCACGCCAGATTGTCTCGAAGCCGTAAGCACAGCTGACTAGCTACTTCGTCTCATATCTGGCTCCAATAAATTGTAATTTAGAAAGAGATTAAGCTCGCAAGAGGGCACTGTGCGAATGTCTTTGCATTAATATTCCCATTATGTGTTCGGAAATCATTCGCAATAGCTTGTCTATTCTGGCTGACGTAGCATTCAAGTGCACATCTCTCTCTCTCTCTCTCTCTCTCTCTCTCTCTCTCTCTCTCTCTCTCTCTCTCTCTCTCTCTCTCTCTCTCTCTCTCCTTCTGCGGCGAGACAGTAGACCCACGCGATCTAAAGTCGCCATTGAGCTCTATAGCCGGGCAATAGTGTGGGTTTGACCGAGACCGAAGTTATGCGACAGATTGGATAGGCCGTGGGCTGAAATATAATTCATTTGTATAGTGCCCCAAAAGAACTAAATCTCTATTCAGGCGCTTCACATATGCCTCAGGGCTCGAGCCCAAGACCTCAGCCAGACCTTAGTCGGGGCGAGCACCTTAACCGCTGGACCAACCCAGCTCGGCAGCGGTCTACAATGAGCGGCGGAAGCCACGCGTTTTGCTCGTCAGTCGACGCGTTCGCCACACGCGACAGCCTAGCTTCTCGGTTGCGTGAATCCTCCAAAGCGTCTTAACCAATCGGCACTCTTGAATTTACCCAGTCAGACTATTTGGGAGGCGAGAAGGGTATCGGAGTCTGAAACCTTCGGTGCTAGGCGTAGTCATTAACTGCCCTCCAATCGTCCACAGCCGTACAGTGCTACATTCCGAAGAAGCAGTAGATCGTGCTAGGCTCGACGTCGACGGGGCTAGCGCCGCCTCGCCGTCGTCCGCTGCTCGAGGATTTCCGGTCGGATTCACTCTTTGTTGCCTAGTTTGCCGTCGCGCTGCACTGTTGTGCTGCACTGTCGCGCTGCACTGTCGCGCTGCACTGTCGTGCTGCACTGTCGCGCTGTATTGGCCTACCCCGCCGCGATTATGGACTCCTACGAGCTTGACGGCTGAACGTCGATTGAGAACCGGCGAGGGTCACGCGCGGTCGTGACAGTACCCGCCGGCACCCAGCACATCGGACCTGTCAAAAGCCGTGCTAAAATCGCGCTACTGGGGTTCAACGGTCGCATAATGAAAACCGTTTTGAGGTGGGTCACTTCATACGCAGTTCCACTGCAGCACTGCCAACAGGATGAAGTCGCCGCCGAGTTCGTGTGCGTGTTAGCAGTTTCTAACGCAGGAAAACTTTCGCTATCGCCCTGCATTAATAATAATAATGATAACAAAGGTACATTTGATAAAGCTCCCTCAGAGAACTCAATCTCTTTCTTATCGCTTTACAATTGCTGAAAATGAAGCACGATCGAATGGTTAATGGTAGCATGCTCAATAAAAAACAAGAATAACACGGTTAGGGGTGACGTGCACAGTACAGTCGACCCTCGTTTATGGCGGGATTAATCCGCTCCAGACTCTAACGCAATAGGAGAATTTCCGTGAAGTACGATTTTTTATTTATAAATCAAATATTTTCGTAGTTAGAGCAGCATAGAATATCTGTATATGACCCTCTAAATAGGGTTTTTAGCATTATTAGAGCACTACGGACCTGAAATAACACCCTTTCAGTCACCATTACACTCGTATTACCAAATGTATTCGACAAAATAAAGAGAAAATAAGATACATTAGAGGTTACCAACATCGTATTGTTATTATTGTATATTTAATTTCACACACACGATTCTTACATATAAACGATAAGCTATGAAAATAGTGCCTTTGACGATGAAGCGATTAAGATGAAGACATGTACAGCACAACAAAGAAGAGCAAGGTTACTACTCCTCTGAAGGCCCGACTTCAGTAGGAGAGTCTTCAGGTGGTGCAGTATCTTCAACAAGGTGCGTCGTCGTCTTCTTCTGTGTTCCATAAGTACAGTAGGTTTAATTTTAATTGTAATACAGGGATGCCTAATTGAATCAGACAAAAGAGCGAGAGCTGTATCTTTTCACCGTTTCGATCGACTTTTTAATGAATAGACACGTATTTAAAAAAACAGCGATAAAGAGATGCCGCGAAAGTCGGAGCGAGATGTAACGCTGGACGACTGTATTGTTTATAATGGCCGCTTCTCAAATGCACGCTCGTAGCGTTCGGAGAGCTAAGCGACCTGCAAAGTTTCCTGCCGCCCTATGATACAGCTTTCTTCGGACACGATATCAATCTTTGCAGCCGTCAGCCGGCTCGTCTTGAATCGCTGGAAGAGCGAGGTGTACGAGCTGCTGCAATGCCCCGTGATTGCGAGCTACGAGCTTGACAGGTACACTTCGATTACGAACTACGAGCTCGGGTATTGAATGATAACTGTGCGAGCTTCCTGTTAGGTAGCCGTGAAAAAAGACCAAGTCTAGCGAGAAGCTCGACTTATGATTATATCTATGAATGGGCTCACTGTACGGCTTAAGACCTAGCCACTGTGTGGGGCACGGTCCAGACGGCAGCGCTGCAGTAACCGTCTGCTGGTCAGTGAGTCCTAGCGCTGAGCTTGAGCTGCTCTTAGCCAGCGAATGAGTCCGTTGGAAGTCACCTGTTGCTATCGCCGTAATGTGCAGGCTACTGTTTTCGCTTTCCTTATACGGTGCAGTTGCTAGTGCTGCACGCAGAATATCGAACGTCGTGTCATTATCGTTGTCGTTTTGCGAGCTTCAGAACTTTGCAGATTGCCAGCGTTGTGCCGCGACCTCAGCTAGTAAGGGGGGAGGGGGTCGCACCGCCATAACCGCCCCGCATTCAAAGCAGCTGGGAGCTACAGGCTCGAGCAGCAGCAAGGTTACGGGGTCGCGGAGTGCCTAGCCCGCGACATGGCTGTGGCGGCGGTCAGCTCAGAGCAGCGCTTGCGGCGACAGCTGGCGTTCGCATAATGGAGCGAGTTATCAGAGGCGACCGGACCGGACCTGCGGGCGGCGACCAGTCCCCGCCCGCGGCGGCGATCGGCCAACTGCAGCAGCAGTAGCAGTAGCGGCGAGTGGTGACGCCGCGGGCGCCGCTAGCAGAGGCGAGCTCGCGGCGGCAACGGGGTCGGTGGCAGCGGCGCTAGGTCTGAGAGCGGCACGAAAATAGAGGCGCAAGCGCGTGGGAGAGGCTGACTCTAATTGCTCGGCCTGCGCGAGACGTAGTCGCTCGGGGCAATCAGCGGGTGCGTCGTACTGACTGAATTAGACAGCTGAGTCGTTAATGGGCAACACTGGTGCACGTGCGGAGAGCGGCTCGGTCGTGGCTGCTGGCGCTAAGTCTGGCGACCATCCAAGTTTGAGAACTGCTGCAGTTGATGCGGTCTAGTATAAGGAAACTGTAAGGCCCAAGTATAGTAGAATTAGAGCAAAGATAGATAGATAGATAGATAGATAGATAGATAGATAGATAGATAGATAGCTATGATGGAGAAAGAGATGGTGGAGAGGGAGAGAGAGCGTCAAAGAGCAGTGAGAGTGAAAGAATGCATGAGAGAGATTTAAGAGTGAAGAACAGACAGAGACAGAGAGACACAGAGAGAGAGAGAGAGAGAGACAGAGAGACAGAGAGAGAGAGAGAGAGAGAGAGAGAGAGAGAGAGAGAGAGAGAGAGAGAGAGAGAGAGAGAGAGAGACAGACAGACAAACAGACAGACAGACAGACAGATAGACAGACAGACAGAGACACAGAGACGCAGAGATAGAGACTGACAGACAGACAGAGAGACAGAGAGAGAGACAGAGAGAGAGACAGAGAGAGAGAGAGAGAGAGAGAGAGAGAGAGAGAGAGAGAGAGAGAGAGAGAGAGAGAGAGAGAGAGAGAGAGAGAGAGAGAGAGAGGGAGATGATGACGAGAGAGGAGAGAGTGAGAGAGGGCGACGAGAGGGACAGTATACATGAGTGAGTAGTTTGAGAGAGAAAAGGACTGACGAACAGACAGACGGCGATATCAAGGAGAGAGATTTGAGAGGGAACAAGAGAGCGGATTATATAAGGAATACCTACGGTCGCACGAGGCGTCCGACGCGCCCAGCTCGGAGCGGAACACACGTGCGAGTGCGTCGGTGGAGCCAAGACTCTGGCCCCAAGCGAACCAGCAAACCGAATGACCAGGCATCTTGTACGTAATCTAACTCGTGGCACGTAGCGTATTATATATCGTGCCTCGCCGCCGCAGTCTCCTTTTTGCCCTTCGAGGCGCGACGTCTTGTAGCCTCCGCCGGTCGCGGCTGCTGCCGTCGAGATCGGCTAGTGCTCAGGCGTCGCGTTACCACCAGCCGTTCGTTGCGTATCTGGCGGCGCAATTTACCAGCCAGCGAGTGCCTAGACGCACGTTTCTTACGCAACGACAACTACTCTCCTACTGCCGACTATGGCACATCCTTTTCAGCGGCCTGAGCTGCTACTTCCATACTGCTCACTGCCTCAACTGCTCTCCTGACTCTGCTATGCTTCCCACTTTCTCTTTGTTGCGTGAGACGAAGTCTGTTGGCTACCGAATGCGTACCGAAAGCCGCTTAGGCTGTGAGTGCGCTATACAAAACTCTTGCGTAACACCCACATGGTCTTTATGACTTTGTGGAGTTACAGATGGAGATACATTACATTACATTACGTCGGTGAAAATTCGGCCCTAGCGACGGTCGCAACGTGTGATGGGTGCGTCGGTGCTCGCCGGCTTTCCTTCCAACTTGCCCGGTCACGACGGATCGCTACTACTACTACTACTACTACTGCTGCTGCTAGCACTCTCTCTCTCTCTCTCTCTCTCTCTCTCTCCTCTCTCTCTCTCTCTCTCTCTCTCTCTCTCTCTCTCTCTCTCTCTCTCTCTCTCTCTCTCTCTCTCTCTCTCTCTCTCTCTCTCTCTCTCTCTCTCTCTCTCTCTCTCTCTCTCTCTCTCTCTCTCTCCTTTGTCCGTATGTGCCTGTAACGCGGTGATACGTCACGCACACGCTTTTGGCTGCGACCTGCTTCGCGAGTACGGTGCTGGCGGTGGCATTTCCATCGACGCGAGCTAGGGGCCTGCGATCCTTTTTCACTACTGGGTCCAGCAGTCGGCAGACGGCGGCTCTACGGCGGTGCCAAAAGTAAAGCGACGCGATAGAGCCGGAAAAAGGCGTTGCTTGGCAGCAGCTCGCGGGCTGCTTTTACTTTGGGTCGTAAGAGAGTTTTTCCCGACCGGCTGTCACAACAGAGTACAAACACAGGAGGCAGAGGTCATGCCGCAGGGTTCGCACGCCAGCGAGCTGCTGCGCTGCACTCGCCTCGCGACGAGCAGCGCAAGCAGGGCACCTAAGGAAACGTTCAGCCGCGACGCTCGCGCGCCGCCGCCGCCGCCAGCTGCAGACGCTTCGGCGGCGGCCGCTTTGCGCGAGTCAGCCGCCTTACTCGGCGAGCTAACCGCGGGCTGCTCAGAATGAAGTCCTTGGCTCGCTGCAGCTGCGGCGGCTGAGATGGCTCGTTGCGTGGTCCTCGCCAGCCTCGGCGCAGCCGCGTCGCTCAGCCGCGACGCGGGCGACCAGGCGGCCGCGCCGGCGGCCGAGCTCTGCGGGCACAGTCTGGCCGTGTTGCCGCGTACTCGGGCGCACGTCGAGTCGCCCTCGTCGCAGTAGCAGCGCTTCAGTCGCGACGCCTTCGCCTGCCGATACAGGACGAACACGCTGTTGCTGCAGCGGCGCGTGCAGCGCTGCTGCGAGGCGACGCCGTCGTCGTCGTCTGCTGCTGCGACCGCCTGCCAGCTGGCGGCGACGACGGAGGAGCGCCACAGGTCGGCGCAGAAGCGCTCGTAGAAGACGAGCGCCGTGCTGCACGACGTGTCCGCCTGGCAGAGCATCCAGGCCAGGTGACAGCTGACCACCGGAGCGCTCTCGCCGCCGCCGCCGCCGCTGGGCGCCGCCGTGGCTCGGTCCGACAGGCGCGCCGCGGCTAGCTGCACGCCGTCGGTGCACGCGCTAATGTTGCTCTTCATCTGCAGACAGGCTTCGCTGCCGGCGCAGTCGCAATTCAGGTAGTCGCGCCCGATGTCGTCTTCGACCGAGACGAGAGACACGAGCGCCCACTCGCAGCGCTCGGGACACCGCCGCGCGGCGGCGGCGGCGGACGATGAGGAGACGAGGCACTCGTCGAGCACGTTTCGCAGCGCCGTCGAGCAGCCCTTTCTCTGCACGCACCTGCTTTTCACCTCCAGACAACTGACTGGCCTGCTCGGGTGCGCCGCCTTCCGGGCGCCCGCGGGCGTCGCCAGCCCAAACGCGGCGGCCGCCGCCGTCGCCGTCAGAGCCACTGCCGCTCGTAGGAGCAAGCCGCGGCTCAGGCCGGTCATCGCCGCCGCATGTCGAGCTGCGAGTGCGAGGGAACGCCCGCCGCTGCCGCCGCCTCGACGGGTCGATCTGCCCGGCTCGGTGCGAGCGTGCTCGCCGCGACGGCTCCGCCGCCGCCGAGGTTTCGAGAGACGGTCTGATGCTCCGCGCGGCCGGGCAGCAGCGGCGGTGGCGGCAGCGGCGGCGGCGGCGAACAATGACCACTTTCACTTGGCCTCTCGTTAGCTGAATGCGGTAATGTGACCGATGGCACTGAATTAACCCTCACTTTTATTGACAACCCGGGGGCTTGAGAACGCCGAAGGAGCTATTTACGACAGGACGCGCGCGGCGCGAGCGAGCTCGCGCGCGCGAGCTCGGGGCTAGGCCAGGTCGGGTAGGCTAGGCCAGGTCGGGTAGGCTAGGCCAGGTCGGGTAGCGCCGTCGCGCCGGCTGTCCCAATTAGCTGCCCAGAAATCGGCGCTCGGTGCAATCATTGGCTGGCGCGAATTGCCGGCGGGGCGATGGGGTGTCTCTCAGAAACTTTAAATAGCTTGAGGTCGGAGGAAGGCTCGAAGGCGGCGGTGTCGCCCTGTTGCCACCGCTCGCCTTTCCAGTGGCTGTCGGCAACGGAGCGACGGGAAGTCACGAGGGCGCCGCGAACTTTGAAGTAGGAGGCAGGCGTGGCACATCGACAGCGGGTCGAGCTGCCGGGGTGGGGGGGACTGTAAGGGCTCAGCGGCCCGCACTATTGCGTGCAGTCTTAACGACTTTTCTTGTTGCCTAGGAAGAGATTCTCCGAGTGCGCCATATATAAGTATTATTATTGCTGCTGCTGTAGGCGCGGCCGTACACTTCCTTGATTGAACGCCACGCGCCCCCAGTGGCCATCGAATGAAACCGGATGCAGTAGTGACATATTTTTATCGAGCGTGAAACTAAATCGACCGGAGTTTCGTTGCTGGCTGCTCGCCTGAGCGGTAGTGGTCGCGCGAAGCACAGCTTGCAGCCGGAAGCCTGCCCCGTTTGTGAAGCGGAGCGCTACGCTGCTCGGGTCTCGCTCGGCGCTGTCCAATGCACTGCGCTCCGACGTCTAGGCAAAGTCGGAAGTGACCCCGACCGGCGAAGCGAACTGCGAGCGCACGTACCGACGAGCAGCGGCCGTGACTGGCAGAGCGAAGTCGATGAATAGCCTAGTGGCTACGCTAGCAGCGTTTGGGTGAAGGCTGTTGGCTAGCGCATGCGCACCGAAAGTCGCCTGGGGCTGCGAGTTCGCTATAGAAAAAGCTCTCCTGCGCAGCACCCAGAGAGCCTTGGCGGCTTTGTAGAGTGAGGGACGGAGATACATACAGACGTGCATTCTCTTCCAGACGCTCTGAGTCCTAGTGAAAGCCTTCTTTGCAGATTGCCCGCCGTCTGCTAGCGAGAGCTTGCTAGCCGGACGAGGCGCTGAAGGGTAGCTGGTCAGAGCGAGCGACGCTCTTTCGGTGGGCCGGGGCTGGGTGCTGGCTGGATGACAGCGTGCTCGGTTTCAGTGGGCGCTCGATGAGCTAATTTCCGCCAGGGTCTAACGTGATGCTCCGCGTCGCCACTCAATCTCTATTACGCTTAGTGGGGAAGGGGGGGGGCGATCGAACCGCCTGCGAGGTTTTCCGTGAGTCTTGCTGCGGCGGCGGCGGCGGCTATTTTATTCGGCCTACGCTCAAAGTCCGCGCGTGACCGATTAAGTAAAGTAAAGGTTGGCTGATTCAAAGACCGCCTCGTTTGCAAAACAGCAGAGGAGCCTTGGCGGTCTTCAACCCCCCCCCCCCGCCTGCAGTGGGCAACGAAGAAGCGTCTGCGCGGCAGATCTCTGCAGTGTGCGACGCGTTAGGGTCGGCAAGTGCGAGTTGACAGGACACCGTCGTGCATGCTGGCCATGCGCACAGACAGCTTGAGCAAGAAGTGTGCTCGTTGTGCGTCGCTCCTTTGATGACGATCTGCAACTACTGCTGTGCCTAACCTAAGGACGCAGGCCGCCTTCAGCGCCGCCGTCAGCGTGCCGCCTTCGGACGGAGAGAGCGTAGCCATCGCTCCGATCGGCGCCGGCGGGCGGGCGGGCGGGCCCGTTCAATCGATTGAATGTCGCGCGACGCGTCTGCTGCTTCGCTGCTCGCACGCTTTCCTTCCTGAGCGTTAGGGTGCTTACTCGGTTCGTGCAAGACTCTGCAGCTGCGCTTGTCTGTCGCGAACGCCGCAGCAGCCGCATTCTCGCCACTTCTCAATTTTTTTCGCACTGGCTACCCATCGAGCGGCGTATCGACTTTAGCATCGACCGGCACTCACCTTTGGCCTGCACGTTCGTTCTCTCGCTCCGGCCGATCCGTCTGGAATACCTCATTGCCAGGCCTCCCAGTCTCTCGAGCAGCCAGCGCGTTGGCGTTCGGATCTAGCGCGTGAGTGGCAATTTAAAGCCGCGCCTTCATAAATCCACGCATTGAACGCCTGCGTCCGTGTACGACGAGTCTGAATGGCTCAATCGGTAAATCAAACGGCGCTCACCCGGACACAGATCGCGTGCGGCGTCATTTCCCGCCCTCAGAGGGGGGGGGGACTTTTATTTCTGCGTTCAGTACCGCGAAGGACGTAGGGCTTACGGCCGCTCTGAATTTGAAATTACAAGAAATTACCATCATGTGCTCCTCTGACTCCGGTCAAACTAGCCTAAAATCTACTGGAACTGTGCGTCTACGGCTCAAAATCGAGGAACTCACTCCCGACTGAGAGCATGTTGTATGGTGACTCAATCGAATCTGAATCGATGCAGAAGACGCACCTGCTTCTGACAGCCTTTGCTCCCTTTTTCAGCGGTCCGTCCTTTGTGGGCTTGTGCGTGCTTAAACTGTGTATGTTAGAACTCGTTAGACACGTTTCCTGCCAGCATGCGTTAACTGTCTAGAAAGCGATTTGGCTCGCTACGGGTGCTATACAAGTATTTTGGTCATTATTACTACCAATTTCATTATGATCCACGAACGCGCACCCTTTGATTTCTGCTCACTTCGCGGAAAGAGAATATGCCAACGAGGGAATCGCCTACGGTAACTTGAAACCTATGGAAGGGCGGGGCCGCAGGTCAAGCGCTCGCCAGGTGTGCAGCGTCAGTTTGGAATGCTGCCGCTGCGATGAGGGGGGTGGGGAGCCGGTGGCGGCGGCGGCTGGGACGGCACCGCGCTGCTAATGCAGTGCGCTGGCTGGCGGCGCAGCCCTGCTGCGCCCCCAGGTGCTACGCCGACCGGTCTGGACGGCGCTGCACGGCTGGCAGCTAACGAATTGTCAAGGCTAACGCGCCCATGCGAAAGCCCGGCAGATCTTGCGTTCTTGTGACCTGTGCACAATGAAAAGTGCATGCATACCAGTTCCGCATGTGCGACGAGCAGATACTGGAAGCTATAGCCGGCGACCATTCCGCCGACAACCCGCGTATGAGCGCCTCGCTGCCTGAACCCGCCCGCCCGCCAGCGCGCCGCTGCCGCACAAATGGACGCGCGTAGCCATTAGTCAAGCTCGCCAACGTCTGTTGTTTACTCGCTCTTGCAGGCTGAAGCAGAGGCGCGCCAGCGTGCCGACGGCGCCGCCGCTGTATCCCGGCCCGGGATGCAGCCCAGCGAGCCGCGGAGAACCTATTAGTATTGCCTCTACCGGGAAGCTGTCTCGCTAGGCAGCAATTCATTTGAATTCTCGATCCGCGCAATCTGCGGATCCCAGATTAGGGCTGCATTTCGCTCGCGCACGCGTGCGCGCGCTCGCGAGCTCATTACGAAAGCTTCTCGCTCGTGCCTCGCTTTAGCCTGCCCGGATGCTTGGCCTAAGCTGCGCTCGGAGGAAGCTTAGCTCCGCGGCTAGGTGACGGCAGCAATCGTCGGAATCTTGGGGGCGAGGTCTTCAAACTCTGTCGCGTGCAACGCACTGATTTCTAACCAGCGAGTCTTCGTAGTCGACCAAGAGAGTTGCCTCGCTGCGCCGGCGGCGCGACTCCGTCTCACAGCGCAGCGGCGGTGCGTTAGAACGACGCCCGTTCGCCTCGCAAAGCTCGTGAGCCCAATTCTAGTATGAGCTGGACTGATACGGTGGTGCTTGCTAAAGCGGCGGCACGATTTAGACCGATGCCCTTTACATTACGGCACGAGCTGGTGTTCGTCGCTGCCGCGTTCCTGCTACTGGCGGCTGCTAACTGCGTGGTGCCCTGGTGCAAGTGCACCTACAAGTAACCGTAGTCGTGTAACAAAGTTCAAGCGCCGCCCCGGTATTCGTCTCTCGGCGGCTGAGACAAGCACCGTTGCGAGCGTTGTGCTTAATAATAATGATGATAGTAATAGTAATACACTTGATAAAGCACCCTCAGAGTACTCAATCTCTTTCTAGGCGCTTTACATTTGCTGTAAAGGGAAACGCGATTGAATGGGGAGTAATATCATGGTTGATAAACAACATGAATAACATGGTTAGGGGTGACGTGCACAGAGTCAGCATGCAAGTGTGGTTAGTGGCAGCATGCACAGTGTCAGCACGCATAAGCACATGTAGGATGAATCACAGGGTCCTACTAAATGATGTCTTGAATAGGTGTGTTTGTTCTTTTTAAATATGGTAAAATCAAGGGATGTTCTGACGCAAATCAAGAGGGTTTCAGGCTTTGGGATCATACAAACTAAATTCACGGTCTCCAAAGGATTTGAAGTTTGTACGAGGTATTGGCAGACTGTTGGATTCCGAAAAGCAGGTGGTACGATGCTTGGCCTGGTGGGGGAGTAGATCTGAGAGATAGGCTGGAGCCAAATAATGAAGGGACCTAAAAGTGAGCGACAAAACCTTGAAGTCCATCCGTTGCTTGACTGGTAGCCAGTGCAGGTCGACGAGAAGTGGTGTGTTGTGACAACCGCGATACTTAGGACAGACAAGCCTAGCTGCGGTGCTGTGCACGAGCTGTAAGTGCCTGATTGCACATGCCGGTAGGCCAGCTTACTGCCTAGTTCTGACCGGACGTGGACGCCACACTACGTTTGTAATAATTGACGTCGGAAGTATTGGATAATTGCTGAGGAGTCCTAGCAGTCGTCTTGTGCTTGCTTTGTCGTTGCTTGTGACTAAATTGATAAACGTTGAACCCGAATGGCGAGTCCTTCATCCGCCTGTGTGAATTACATTCGGAACGCAATATTTTTTCTTTTCAGAACGAACACACTAGGTAAGGCGGTTGTTTTCATGACCTCGGTCCTGAGGTCGTGGGTTTGATTCCTGAGGTGGGCGATTCTTTATCACCACTGCAAGCGGTGGTGATCGCCGTAAAGGCTCTTCTGTCACTATAAAAAAGAGGCTGTTTCATCAGCTAGGATTTATTATTATTATTTGAAGTTTGTATGTCCGTCTGTAACTCCACAAAGTCATAAAGACCATGTGGATGTTACGCAGGAGAGTTTTGTATAGCGCACTCACAGCCTAATCGGCTTTCGGTACGCATTCGGTACCCAACAGATTTCGTCTCACGCAACAAAGAGAAAGTGGGAAGCATAGCAGAGTCAGGAGAGCAGTTGAGGTAGTGAGTAGCATAGAAGTAGCAGCTCAGGACCGCTGAAAAGGATGTGCCATAGCCGGCAGTATGAGAGTAATTGTCGTTGCGTAAGAATTGTGGAAGCAAGTTTCACAGTCTAGGACCTGCAGAGCTAAAGCTTCTATCGCCAACGGTCTTTAAGTGGAGGAATGGGACAGCTAATTTATTGTCCACACAGGGCCTGAGGGCGCGAATAGGCTGAAACTGATGCAGCAGTTCTGCTAGGTACGAAGGAGCCAAGCCGTGGCGGGCCTTGTGCTCAGCGTAAGAACTTTGCTCTGTATCTGTTGCTCAACCGGCAACCATCCTCGCTCTTAAGTAGATGCATTCTATGGCAAACTTTAGAATGCAGAAAAATCCCCAGCTAATATTTTATAGTTTTGATGTCGAGCTTAGTCGCAATTGAGCGAATTGACAAAGAGCGTTTTCTTTCCTTACGCGTGTGATGAGTAAATGCTCGGGCCACGGATGTCCCGAGGCAGTAAATAAAGGCTGATCGGAACATAGCAGCATTTAAACTTTCTAGTCGGGAGAGTGCGAATACCCTGAGGGCAGAGTAACGTCAACGTCCGACTGTCAGGAATATCTACTGTAAATATCATAGTTATACAGCAGTCATCTGAGAGTAATGCTGAGATCGGTATGCCGCTGGAAATTTGAGTTTGCTAATGACGGCAGCAGGCTTACATTGACTATGGTTGATCTAGAAAATGTTAAGTTTGATAAGATGACCAGTGCAGAACAGATGAAAGGCACAGTTGAAGCTCCGCGTGTTGAAATCGGTAAGCCCGATCCACGGCTTGAGAAGTAAGCAATTGCGATTTTGCACGCGAACGTAAGAATAGCTGTTGATAACGTGCATCTGTCTGGTACCTTAGCATTGTCTGATTTCAGGTGCTAAGTGTTAGTTCTTGCTTAGCCGGTTATAGCCCCTGTGGAGCATGTGACGGTTGCAACTTGTTTCGAGACTGTTATTGTGAGAATCGCTGAAATTATTGACTGCTGCTCTGAAGCTGAACAAGCTGTTTTCTTTCACTGCGAGCTTGCTAATGCTTATGTCTGTGCTACAAGTAATGCGATTGTAGTAAAGCCTTGCTACATGCCAGAAGATGGACTTTGTGTTTTGGCAACGTTCAGTGTTGTTGGTGAGCCGTGATGGCACACTAGGGAAGGCGGTAGCTTTTTACATCCTCGCTCTCGAGGTCATGAGTTCGAATCCTAAGGTGGCCGATCCTCTATCGCCGCTGCAAATGGTGGTGATAACCGTAAAGACTCTTCTGTTGCTATCCAGAAGGGGCTGTTAAATTAGCTAGTATTTCTTTTAGTGACTGTGCTATATGTTGCATGCCGCTGCATCGTGATGACGAGGACTACATGTCTATTTTGTAAGCACTGCTTGTTCAAGGTGAATACTATTCTCATTTTTTCCGACATTGGAAGCATATTCTATCGCATGTTTTAATGCATACGGGATTTTTGTAAGGTAATGCCACTGACTTGGCAAACTAAGGAAATGTGTTGCTGCCATCTTCGAAGACGTGTATATTGATCAACGTCAAGCCTCTGCGACCGTGCTACGGCTACCAAATCAGAGTGTCGTGAATAAACAGTTCACCGCGTTTCGAAAATCGGCCAGTGGGTGCTTCTAAGAGACATTGAACACCAAACGCTGTCCATCATATCCCAAAGACTGTCTAACTGAAATAAAGGCTAATGAGGTTTTGATGACGGATGGCTGATGCAATACCTGTACTGAGCATGGTTATGGTGAGCCGCGAAGGCACACTAGGTAAGATGATTTCTTTTCAAGATCCAAGGTCCCGAGGTCGTGCCTTCGAATCCTGCGGTGGGCGATCCTTTATTGCCGCTGTAAGCGGTGACGATAGCCGTGAAAGCTCTTCATATCGCTGTACAAAAGATGCTGTTAAATCAGCTAGTATTTTTTGGAACATGATAAGAAGAATTCGTAAATGCTTGTGCAACGGTGTAGGAAGCACTGCCCCTCTCTGTGTTGTTTGGACTAATCTCATTCCAATGTCGAGATCACTTCAGGTCTCGAATGAGAGATTTTCGCTTCAGCTAAAGTGGCCCATTCATTTTTTGGCAAGGAAACTTATACGGACGATCTGAACGCATGAAAGGACGAGGGTTCTGGAGACGCTTCGAAGTCCAGCTCGTTTGTGGACTGCTGCTGGCCATACAGATGAAGGCAAGACAGCTAGAGCGGCAGCTCAAAGATGGTTGGCGTCTGGAAACTCTTCAGTAACAATTTTGTTTTAGAGCCTAACCAGAGAGCGAGGCCGAACGCTGACACCTTCCACTTCTTGCCGATCTGCACTGGCTACCAGTCAAGCAACGGATTTACTTCAAGGTTTTGTCGCTCACTTTTAGGTCCCTTCATTCTATTGCTCCAGCCTATCTCTCCGACATACTCCCCCATCAGGCCAAGCATCGTACCACCCGCTTTTCGGAATCCAACAGTCTAGAAATTCCTCGTACAAACCTTTAATCCTTTGGAGACCGTGCATTTAGTTCGTTTGCTCCAAAAGCCTGGAACTCCCTCCCGACCTGCGTCAGAACATCCCCTGACCTGACCACATTTAAAAAGAAATTAAAAACACACCTATTTAGGAAAGCATTTAGTGGGTCCCTGTGATTCGTCCTTCACGTGCTTATGCATGCTGACACTGTGCATGCTGCCACTAACCACGTTTGCATGCTGACCCTGTGCATGTCACCCCTAACCATGTTATTCAGTTTTTTGTTTTTCAAGCATGATTTTACTTACCATTCAATTGCATTTCCCTTTGCAGCAAATGTAAAGCGCCTAGAAAGAGATTAAGTTCTCTGAGGGCGCTTTATCAAGTACATTATTATTATTATTATTAGCAACTGGAAAACTGGAATCTGGCTCTTTTAATCACTGAGGCCTAGCACAGCCTTTATTTAACGGTAAGGTAGAGAAACGGCGGCGGTTGCTAAACCAGCCTGATTATAGCTGATAATTACCATTCACGTTTCCTGAGCTGTAGTGGCTAGGAACTAGTTACGCGATAATCTGTGACTGCCGCTGCATACAAGCCGACGCCATACGATCAGCAGTCAGTAGTGATTGCAGACTCCGCATTGGCATTTGATCAGATTTGAGCTTTAGGCTATGGAGCCATTGGTGTAAGTCAAGATCGCTGTTGAACGCCTGTAGCCCTCTGCGGCTGTCAAATAGATATACCTATGCTGTGGATAGGAATTTGTTTAATTTAATAAACGAGTGCTCCAAGTCGCTGCCGCGTTCCTGCGACTGTTGCCATACCTGCGTCGTGTACTATTGCAGCACCTACGTGTCGCTAGCTGTGCAACGAGGCTCCGGCGTCACCAGTATACCTCGCGCAGTGGATAGGACTAGCACCGTTAACGGCGCTGGGTTTTCGGCATATCTCTGACCGGACATGGAATCCGCAAAACATGTTTGCAACAGCACTATCTGAAGCTCGGGTATTTTTGAAGTTTGACCGTTCGCAGAACTGACGCAGCTTTAAGTTAGTAGCTTGCACCCGGGCGAAATCGCAAAGAACTCCAACTTGGCTCTGACGGCGGGCAGGCCTGATTTTCCCCTGACCTAGTAGGTAAGTCCACCCTACTGATTTCCAAGAGCTTATAATTGCTTCATATATACGAGAGCAAGCTCCCAGTGAAGAATCGCGAGCAGATTCTATTTATGCACGTCGATCGCTTATTTAAGACAAGCATTCCACGCTGGTTTGGCTCAGTGGTTAAGGCGCTCGCCCAAATCAAGGTCAAAGTGAATGTATTTGATAGCCAAGGTCACAGGCACGAGCCCGTGAGATATAATAGTAATAGTAGAAACAATAATAATAATAATGATACAATTTACATAGCGCCCTCTGAGAACTCAATCGCTTTCAAGGCAACTTAAATTTGCTACAAAGGAGGCAAGATCGAATGGTTATTGGTAGAATGCTCAATGACAACTGGCATAGTATGGTTAGGGGTGACACGCGCAAGGTCGGCATTTAAGCATGGTGGGTGACAGTATGCAAACTGTCAGCACGCATAGGGACATAAGCAATCGAATCGTACTTACCCATTAAATGCTGTAATAAATAGATGCGTTTTCAATTTTTTTTAAATGTGGTCAATTCAGGGGATAGAGTGACCAAAGCTGGAACAGAGTTCCAGGCTTTGGGATCACACGAACTAAAGGCGAGTTTCAAAGGATTCGACGTTCGTACGAGGTGTAGGTAAACGATATGCAAAGCGCCTGAATAGAGATTAAGTTTTCTTGGTGATATATAGAAATAAACTGCATTTATATGTAAGCAAGTGGAAAGCTTACATATACTCAGTGGTTCGTATGCTTTGATCCGTGCCAGCACTCCAGCACGTCAATTTCTCTCATCTCTCTGGCTGCGTGTATTGATGACATCCGCTCATAGATGACAGAATAATTTCTTAAATTTAATGATAACAAAACCAATTTACTAGTTATGGGCGAACCAAGTGTGATTCAGAAACTATAAAAGGCTAACACTCAAAATGCCAGCATTTCTCCTGTTGAATCTGCACGAAATTTAGGTGTCATGTTCCAAAGTGACCGTTCGTTAGACGATCGCATCAGCTCCACAATCAGGTCTGCCTACTTTCAGCTGCATAACATTGCTAAAATTTAGGCTTGTTTTGACAGGGATACCGCATATAAATTGGTGCATGCATTTGCGACATCCCGTCTGGACTTCTGCAACTCACTGCTTAATGGCCTACTGGCCTGAAAACTCAGACACTTACAGCTAGTGCAAAACTCTGAGGCTAGGCTTGTCTGTAGTGAGCGTCACAGCTGCCACATCACACCACTTCTCGCCGACCTGCACTGGCTACCAGTCAAGATGCATCGAATTCAAGATTTTTTCATGCACATTTAGGTCCCTTTATTCTTTGGCTCTATCCTACCTATCAGATCTACTCCCAACCAGGCGTATCGTACCGCCCGCTTTTCGGAATCTATTTACTAATACTTTGTACGAACACCAAATTCTTTGAAAACCGTGCCTTTAGTTCGTATGCTTCCAAAACCTGGAACTCATTCCAGACTTGCATCACGGCATCTCCTGACTTGACCAAATTTAAAAATAATCTAAAAACGCATCTATTCATGACAGCATTTAGTGGGTCCATGTGATTCATTCTTTATATGCTTGTGCATGCTGAAACTGTGCATGCTGCCACTAACCATATGTGCATTCTTACCCTGTGCATGTCATGCCTAAGCATGTTATTCTTGTTCTTTATTGAGCATGCTACCACTAACCATCTGATCGTGCTTCCTTTGCAGCAATTGTAAAGCACCTAGAAAGAGATTGGGTTCTCTGAGGGTGCTTTATCAAATATACCATTATTATTATTACTATTATTACTTCGTACAAACCTAAAATCCTTTGGAGACTGCGTCTTTAGTTCGTATGTTCCCAAATCTTGGAACTCACTCCGGACTTGCATCACGGCATCTGCCTTGTCCACATTTAAAAAGAAACTTTAAACGCATTTATTTATCACGGAATTTAGTGGGTCCCTATGATACATCCTTTATGTTCTCATGCTTTCTGACACTGTGCATGCTGCCACTAACTACACTTGCATCCTGACCCTGTGAATGTCACCCCTAAGCATGTTGTCTTTGTCATTTATTGAACACGCTACTACTAACCAGTCGATTATGCTTCCTTTGCAGCGAATCTGGTGTCTAGAAAAAGATTGAGTCCTCTGGGGGCGCTATATCAAATGTATTATTGTTATTATTATTGTACCAAATTAAGAAGAATTAAAGTGTCATAGAATTTCTAAATCGGTCGGGCTGGCAGGGAATTCCAGAGAACAACACCTCAATAAACGAGGAACCTAATAATATCTCCCATGGTCCTCCTGGGGCTGATCGCCATAGCTTATCTGCTAGACAACTAAGGCATAAGCGGCCTATGAGGCTAGTAGACACGAACAAGGAAATGTTTGCATAGACTTACTTACAGTTGCATGTCGCGTTGCACCGAATACGCCATTGCCTCTAACGGAGACGCATCGGTACGCAAGATGCAGTGCCAAGAAGCACGTGTCTTTTTATCATTTTGACACTTTGCCAGGTTTACTTGTAGCCTTAGATCCTCTGACATGCAAAGAAAAATTCAAGCAAGTACTATGGAAAGTGATTTAGTTGCTAGTTTGCGATTGATTCGGAAATGCAAAAGAAGTCGACATCTGTGCAAAATAATAACGCACCAAACATACCTAAAAAATAACGTAAGATTAAAAACCACCCGATTCAAAAGCCCCAATCCCACTCACGTAGTGCACCTGTAGTACATCTCATTTCTTGCTCGGCAGCGGAAAGTAAGGAATTGCTCGCTCTTCATGACTCGATTGCACGTAATGAGTCGTGAAGTGCAAGCGCCCTAACCACGGGGAAAGACCCAGCGGCAAGCCTTCAAAAAGCAAACTAGCAGCCACAGCCACCAACTCCTCCTGGAGCTGCTGTCGCTGTCATCAATTTTGTCAACCCCTGTGCTTTGTTATTGCACTCTAACTTTTGATTCAACCATGTCACTATCGGGTCTCTTCTTGCCACCACGGCTGCAACTACAGTTAGTGCTTGTAGTGTCACTTATGGTTTTGAGCATTGGCTGCCTCGCCGCTTCTGGAGTTTTCGGCTGGCCAAAATAATACATTTGTGAAAATCTCAATCACATTGGTCATTCAAGGTCCAAGAAGGACAGCCGTGATCAATCCTCACAGTATAACCTTGTCTTTATCATCTGCAGTCTCCATCTGGCCAATGCCGTCGCCAAGCTCAGCCGTGGCTTTGGTTTACACTTTGACATCAGCCAGTTCCACATGTCCTTTCACCCCTTGTTGTCCTGCTCCTGATCGGTATCCCTTAATATCTTTAATGCCTGCCCCGACGGCATTCGCTTTTTGATACAGCAGCCAACTTCCTGAGGCATTACGATATATAACCAAACCTCATAGCTATAGGCGAGCCTAGTGTTACCCGAACTTTGAAAGACTTTTCATTCAAAATTGGTACAGGTCGCATCGCTTAGGTGACCTCGGCCCTTAATCTGGGCCTACTAGTCCAAAACGACTTGCCCTTAAATAGGCACATTTCCTGCAATGTCAAAATGGCCTAGTTTCAGATAACGAAGCTGCGTAGTAGCCAACATCCGGATTTGCTTAAATAAGAGTACGGCAGCCCAGATAGTGGATGCATT
>WPIO01000058.1:1657500-1785000 GCA_009760855.2 Cristatella mucedo
AAAGACAGTTGGCGACAGAAGCTTTAGCTCTGCAGGTCCTAGACTGTGGAACTAGCTTCCACAATTCTTACGCAACGACAACTACTCTCCTACTGCCGACTATGGCACATCTTTTTCTTCGGTCCTGAGCTGCTACTTCTATGCTACTCACTACCTCAACTGCTCTCCTGACTGTGCTATCCTTTCCACTTTCTCTTTGTTGCGTGAGACGAAGTCTGTTGGCTACCGAATGCGTACCGAAAGCCGCTTAGGCTGTTAGTGTGCTATACAAAACTCTCCTGCGTAACACCCACATAGTCTTTATGACTTTGCAGAGTTACAGACGGAGATACATTAACGCAATCTCGAGCGGCAACATCGGTTGGTCGGTCTGCCGGCCTCGGCTTGCGCGGTCAGGCTTAGCCGCGGCGGCCCGCAGGACTTGTGCGCATCTGAAGAAGCTCATCACTGGCGACGGGGTCGTGCAAAGCTTGCAAAGATGGCGCGAGTCGCCGAACGAGCTCAGGGTCGGCAGTGAGCGATACTCGCCCATCGCTTCGGCCGCAGCGGCTGCAGCAGCCGAAGCGATGCTCGTCCGAAAGCGAGCATGCGTTGCCGAGCATTTGGGGGCGAGCAGTAGAGCACTGGATGCAAATGCCATCTGGCGAGCTACATTCATTCCAGCGACCCGCATCAAAGTGCAAGGGTTTAGAAAGATGAAACGATTGTTGAAATAACTGATTCTGTGGTGTCCTGTTTGTGGAGTGGTTAGCGATATTGACTCTGGGCCCTGCAGTGCCGTGTTCAATTCCAGCTGATGTGCAGCACTTCTTGTTAGTTAGTCAAGCCTAAATTAAGCGAGTGGTTCGCAATGCTACGCATGTAGCCTTTTGACGGGACAAGATAGCATGATTAGGTAGGAGGCAAGCCATGCAAATTGTGAAAATCGCAGGCTGTGGAAATCACAGGTATCTTGTTCAACACGTGAGCGGCCGATACGTATAGAGTGAAAGTATGCAAAAGTTCATTAAACATAGTTCATTAAGTAACAAGAACAACATGGTTAGGGGTTACGTGAGCAGGGTCAGCATACAAGTAATTAGTGGCAGCATGCAGTGTCAGCACGCATAAGCACATAACATAAAAACCACGTGGACCCACCATGTGCTGTGATAACTGGATGCTTTTGTTTCTTTTAAAGTGTGGACAAGTCAGGAGGAGTGGCACAAGTCACCAGTTTATCTTTCAAAATTTATTGATGAGAACGCATAAATGGGAACTCTTGAATGATTGTCTGTCATATATACTTGGCTTCAAAATCTGCAGTTGCACTATAAAGCTAGTGCTGGACATACGTGCCTTATGTTGCTATGGAATAAGATGATTATTGTTAAGGATATCTGATACTGCGAACAGATGTGAATTAAAAAACTAATACTATGTGGAACAGGTGTCTTCACAGTATCAGTTTACATGTCATCAAGTCAAAAGATGTCGTGAAGTACGTTTGGAGGGGAAATTTTAAGCTTTATGGACATACGAACAAAAGGCATGGTCTCCAGTGAATTTACTGTTGGTTCGAAGCCCAGCTAAACGACTTGAGTCAGGAGAGCTGGTGGTGCGCTGCATAGCATGATTAGCAAGTAGTTAAGATAGGTTTACTGGAGCCAGAGAATGAGGGGTCCTAAAAATTAGTGACAGAACCATGAAGTCAATGCTGGATTGGGAGCGAGCGTAGGTCGGCGAGAAGTTATGTAATGTGGCTACTACTATGTTCACAAAAGACAAGCTAAGTTAAAAAGGTTTTCGCCAAATCTAAACGCCTAGTTGAACACGCCGGACGACCTGCAAATAGTGACTAATATAGGTCGAGATGAAATGTAACAGATGCATTGCCAATTTCGATGTGGCATCCTGTCTAAGAAGGATCTAGTTTATTTTTGCAATTGCATATAGCTGAAAGTAGGCAGACTTGACTGTGGAGTGTAGCTGTTATCTAATGAAAGGCGACTTTGAAACAGAACACCCATATTTCGTGCTGAGTTGCAGATGGTATACTGGCAGAGCTCATTTTGAGGGACAGCTTTTCAAATTTCTGAGCAATACTCTTTACTAGTAAGTTGGTTTTATCGTCATTAAATTTGAGAAAGTGTGTTGTCATCCAAGTGCAAATGCCCGCTATTTCAGCATCAGCGAGTTTAGAGTTTTTCGTACTAGAAAGCATGGAGGAATCAAAGCACAGGCTAAGCAATGGATGGTACGCAAAGAAATGAGAGCCTGGACAGTGCTGGGCGATTAAATTGGTAAGAGTTGGAGCATTATTTGTGAAAATAAGTGGACCGAGCAATGAACGCCGTGGTATCCCGTGCTTTAGAGGCACGTCGGATGACACTCAATTGTACTTTTTATACTCTGCCTCTTGCTGATGTGATTGCCAAGCACAATCTAGGCGTTCACTTCTATGCGGATGACACTCAGTTGTACCTTTGCTTTGATCCCTCCCAGCCTTCGAGCACCTAATATTCTCTAAACTCACTAGCTGCATGCATTGACGACATCCACACATGGATGGCAGCAAATTTTCTAAAACTTAACGATGATAAAACTAACTTACTAGTTATGGGCAAACCCAGTGTGATCCAGAGATTGGACAGGCTGACTCTCAAAATTGGCTCTGCCAGCATATCTCCAGTTGAATCAGCTCGAAATCTAGGTGTCATATTCCAAAGCGACCTCTCGTTAGACGACCATATCAGCTCAACAGTCAAATCTGCCTATTTTCAGCTTCATAACATTGCTAAAATTCGGGCTTGTTTAGATAAAGATACCACATCTAAGTTGGTCCATGCATTCGTGACATCCCGTCTCGACTTCTGCAACTCACTGCTTACTGGCCTACCAGCATGTACGATCAGGCGATTGCAGGTGGTGCAAAACTCGGCAGCTAGACTTGTCTGCCGTGAGCGTCGCAGTTGCCACATTACTCCACTTCTCGCCGACCTGCACTGGCTACCAGTCAAGCAACGGATTGACTTCAAGGTTTTTTCGCTCACTTTTAGGTCCCTTCATTCTATGGCTCCAGCCTATCTGTCAGATATACTACCCCATCAGGCCAAGCATCGTACCACCCGCTTTCGGAATCCAAAAGTCTAGAAATAGCTCGTACAAACCTTAAATCCTTTGGAGACCGTGCATTTAGTTCGTTTGTTCCCAAAGCCTGGAACTCCCTCCCGACCTGCGTCAGAACATCCCCTGACCTGACCACATTTAAAAGGAACCTAAAAACACACCTATTTAGGACAGCATTTAGTGGGTCCCTGTGATTCGTCCTTCACGTGCTTATGCGTGCTGACACTGTGCATGCTGTCACTAAGCACATTTGCATGCTGACCCTGTGCATGTCACCCCTAACCATATTATTCATTTCGTTTGTTTCTCAAGCATGATTTTACTTACCATTCAATTGCATTCACTTTACAGCAAATGTAAAGCGCCTAGAGAGAGATTAAGTTCTCTGAGGGCGCTTTATCAAGTGAATTATTATTATTATTATTATTATTATGACAGTTACATGCAAAAGCGTGGCGTAGTTCCAGCAGTCCACACCTTCTAGCCTTTGGCCTTGGTTCGACTGGCCCTCTTCCAGCATGATGGCATGATCAGGAAGCTTCCCGACGTTCTCCAGTGACAAGTCCGAATATATTTCCTAGGTACGCCATCGATCGCTATTGAGAGTCCACACCCTGAAGGCAGACCTATGTAGCCCAAAAAAGCTGTACAAGTTGCTGTGTGAGTAGCCGCAGGAACACAGCTGGGCAGTCTAAGCTGGACGTATGGACGTTTTGTCTCTCGTTTCTCTCGAAGCGTAGTCTTTGGCTTGAGCTGCTGAAGCTGCAATCCGAAAATTATACTCTCGTTATTCTCTCGGCGTAATCAACTATTGGTGGCCATTTTTAGATTCATCTATCTCGAAGATTAACTAGAAATCTTCTCGGCCGATGGCATTCTTGCGCTTGCCTACCAGCCCAGCCTCCTGGTTAGTGTAGCTCATTTGTCGGCCTACTCGCTCGTTCGTGTCTTCGGTTAGCGGGTTAGCTTTTAGCGTAAGTTATTTCAGGTTCTAAGTAGGTCTTGCTGTCTGTCAGATTAATTCAATCGCTCTGTAGAACTTCAAAATGGGTCCCAACGCTAGATTCTACCCCCTCTGTTACTCGAGGCGCTAAAAGCAAGAAGCTAAAGCCACTAAAATAAATGCTAGCGATCGTAGCTATCGGCGAGAGCTGCTCCTTTGCAGACTGGGGAGCAGCGGCCCCCTCCACATCCCCCTTGGCTCCACGGATTTAGGTTATGTCGTTATAAAGAAGGGGCAGAGGCAGTCATGTCCGGCTGAAGTTGGTCGCACACGCAGCGCTCACAACGATGATAGTTCTTGCTGAGAGTGACGAATACCAGTTACGTCATAAAAGTAGAAGCACGGCTAGAGACTAGTCGGTGCAAAACCGATGCCCACCATTGTGCCGATGGCTGCAGAAAATTTCAGCAACGATGAGCGCCCACACCTTTAGGTAAAAAAATTAAATATCCATAGCAAGGGGAAGTCTAGTCGACACCAAAGCAGGAGTGCATGCGCTCAGAGAGGGTCGTGCCGTACTGCAGCTCTCACACGGAGCTCGTAGCACAACTGAACTGTCAACCAACGCAAAGCCTTAGGCATTAGTCCTGCGTGGCTTAAAGTCTAGAGCCAAACCACCGGAACCGACTATCAGCATACATGAATGCAGCTTTTACGGCAACCTATCCCAAATAATTGCACAATCGGTTCCTATCCATTAAGACTCAGGAACAACGAATACTATTTCCGCAGTTATAATGTGGCTGATCTAGCAGCACCTTCCGTTGTAATGAGCTTAGTGTTCAAGATGCCAAGTCTAAATACAGCAGACTACGGTTTCCATTTCTCTTGCCCTCTCAATGCACGAGAAACGATGAATGCTTTGCAATGTACTGTCTGCTCATCCCTACAACTTATTTCAACAACTGCGCCGATACGTATGCCTGCTTTCTCGTGAGTAGGTGGGGTTGTAAAGGGCCTAGGGGGGATAGCATGCACCATTTGGACCTGTTCAAATCTGCATGATTCTCTTTTGTGACCTATTTGTCGATTTGTTCTCAACAACGAGACCTCCTTATACAAAAGTAATAATAATAGTAATAACATTAATAGTATACTTGATAAAGCGCCCTCAGAGAACTCAATCTCTTTGTAAGCAATTTAAATTTGCTGCAAAGGATACACGATCGAATGGTGAGTGGTATCGTGCTTGATAAACAACATGAATAACATGGTTAGGGGTAACATACACAGGGTCAGCAAGCAAGTGTGGTTAGTGGCAGCATGCACAGTGTTAGCACGCACAAGCACAAAAAGGACGAATCACACGGACCCAGTAAATGCTGTCATAACTAGATGCTTTTCTAGTTTCTTTTTAAATTTGGGAAAGTCAGGATATGTCGTGACGTAAGTCGGGAGTGAGTTCCAGGCTTTGGGAGCATACCTACTAAATGCACGGCCTCCAAAAGATTTGAGATTTGTATGGGGTGTGGGTAAACAGTTAGATTCCGAAAACCCTGTAGTACGACGCTTCGCCTGGTGGGGGAGAAGATCTGATAGGCAGCCTGGAGCCAAAGAATGAACGAACTTTATTCCCTATCGAGCCCATCATCGTTTGACCATCCCATTCAGTTTTGGTGACGTACTCACCCTGATAAGGACAGAAGCAAGACTGCCAGTGTAAACGCGTCTTCAGGGGGAACCACCTCCAACGATGCAAAATATTTGAAAAGGCATATTTCAATCTGCCGCTAGTAGCGAAAGGCTACCCTAGGGCATCCATTTCTGAGCTGCAGTCGGAAGCTACAAACGGAAATTCGGCCCCATTAGCTGAAGCAAACATCACCTTGGCCGCGTCCGAAAACTGATTGAACCGGCTGCCTTGGACGACAGCTGCCTTTATGACGTACAGGTGCTACGCAGGAGAAAAGTAAAAATCGAGCAGCAGCCGACTGCAATGGCAAGCGGTAGAGGAGACTCTATTCAACAAATACCCGGGGATGCACGGGTACATGGAGGCCACTAGAGCCACACATTGGTAACAGCCAGCCGGTGGCAGTAAAGAGCCTCGCGATAACCTGGGGTGATTGACCAAATCCTCAATCGCTCTAGTGGATTGAAGCGCTGCTACCTGCCGTCTGCATCAGCGACCACAGCAGAGGCAGCGGTACTGGTAGAGTCTGTGTATCAACAAGCGCCCATCTGTTCCTGCAGCACATGCTTAGCCCGTGTACAGTACCGGGTTCAACCCCTAGCACATTCAGCTTTTGTAGTCGTATGTCAAAGATCATCTGGACTAGTTATAAGCACCAAGCTACTTACATAAGTTCTGGCACTGGAAAGCAGTAGAGATTTGTCTCACATCGGATCTAATTTACGATACTGTGACTGGTGATTATGAGCCATGTACAACGTATGCACTGTATAGAGGAATGAACTGTATAAATACAATTCAAAATGCAGAACAAGCAAAGGCCATCTGATGATGAGTAATGCCAAGTGAAGAAGTAATTGCTGATAAAGCTGTTACTTGCTGACTGAAAGTGAGACTATTGATTGAGGCGGTCGACTAGGGTGCAACTGAAAGAACATTCAGGCAATTTGGAAGAGCCGCTCTCAATAGATGGGGCACCAGTTTTTCCCAAGAAGATTAGGCGGGTTTCCAATTCTTATACCCATATTCCTTGATCACGACTGTTGGCAAGAGAGAAAGGAAGAGAGAGAGACAGACAGAGACAGAGACAGAGACAGACAGAGACAGACAGAGACAGAGACAGAGACAGAGACAGAGACAGAGACAGAGACAGAGACAGAGACAGAGACAGAGACAGAGACAGAGACAGAGACAGAGACAGAGACAGAGACAGAGACAGAGACAGAGACAGAGACAGAGACAGAGACAGAGACAGAGACAGAGACAGAGACAGAGACAGAGACAGAGACAGAGACAGAGACAGAGACAGAGACAGAGACAGAGACAGAGACAGAGACAGAGACAGAGAGAGAGAGACAGAGACAGAGACAGAGACAGAGACAGAGACAGAGACAGAGACAGAGACAGAGACAGAGACAGAGACAGAGACAGATAGATGAATATACATGCATAGATTAACACATTCAACCTGAGTCCTTTTTTAAATTCATAAACTGCGAGAGCCTTCACTGGGATGGCTTGAGTCCGTTAATTAATTAGCATGAATGAATTATATGAATCAAGCTGTACTAAATACTGTATTGGGTTCGTTGGGTGGCATCAGCAGGCAGCTGCAACATCATCATAGTTGCAACAGCTTGTTTATTGAAACCAGAGATCACGGCCGACCACTATTGTATCTTCATGTGATGGCATTGGTGGGTTGAGGACTGCTAAAAAACGGGCAAGGCAATATTTGATATGCGAGCTGTGTGTAAAATGCACACAGGGAGTGCACACAATGATTAATTCATATGTATTCCTGCTTAAGACGGCATGGGAATGCATGCAACGTTAAACTGATAAAGTTCTGACGAATTTCATTATTCATTCAACAGTTTGGTTATGTTTTGATATATGCAGTCTTGGAATATTTTTGAAGTCCACAATTGCAAGCTGCTTTAATGTCCAAGACCCTGAATGGCACGAATAATAACAGCGAGTACGAAATTTCTGCATACAGCTCTTAGAAACATTAAATCATAAAATTAAACGGCAGCAAGTATTTCTTGAGAAAAAAATCGTATATATCAATGCAAGGCAGGCTGCTCACAATAAAGTCACCACTCTAATCAGAGAGCATTCATTTTCCAGCCAAAAGCGGTTTGAAAACGCGTGACAATGTGATCACAGTGAAGGTAGCTTTAGGTGAGTCAGCAGGTAGCATCATGAGCAGGCCACCTGAGCGGGCAATTGTTGTCAATTTAAAGATTGAAGCATGTTGGTAAACTTTAGCATGTCAAACATATCAAATCCGTATTCGTTTTTCATAGAATTATAGAAAAACTCTGGAGCGGTGTCCATGAGCCGACGCAAAGCCACAATGTGGCCGCCGGGGTACCCTGAAAACCTGAAACGAGATCGTGGTAAGCGTGTGATATGAACACATACCAGCGAATGCTCAGGCTTCGCTCAGCCCAGCAAGCGTACACAGCATCTAGTTCGTTCATGCTACGTTTCTAAACAAAGCAGTGAGGCGTATGAAGCTCAAATTCTTTCGCACAGATGTAAATTTATTCTATTTTGAACATGCTCTAATAAAAACACTCCAAGCAAATGCGATTCTGAGCATTCTCGGGTATGGGAGAAAGATGCGTCTAGTTCACGCGCATACCTACCGGTCAAGGTATTTATCAAGTTGGTTTTCCATGAGCCAACCTTTTACTTCATCCTCTCCCCACTCGCTGGCTTTATACGTGGAGTAATCAGGTATGGCGGCAGAACTCTGCGATGGTGAATCCTGGTGGCGAGTTGATGCTGAGTTGGTCTTTGTGTCACCGATCAGAGCAGAAGACGTTGGCTTTGACTTGACTTTGCCTACAGCAACGCAGTTCCGAAAGGCTGTTTTCGAGCACGTACGGGCAGTCTTTTGTCGAGTGAATGATTGAATCTATCCCCAATCTGCTAGCTAGGCTCATCAATTACATATGGGCTTCTGTCATGTTTAGATGATTAGAGCTTTTCGATGTCATTAGCGGACTCACCAATACTTTCTTTTTTGCTAGAACAAATAGCTGTCATGAATTCCAAACGGCCACCAGGTGCAATTCCTATACATTTGGAGCTCGCATCCCAACAGAATTAGGCAATGGCCTGTCTCAACCATGAGAGGCTTTAGCCCAGTGGTCAAGGTGCTCTCCCAACCATGGTCTAGCCGAGGTCATGGGCTTGATCCCTATGGCATATGTGAAGCGCCGGAATAGAGATTAAGATCTCTCAGGGTGCTATACAAATTAATTCTGTTTATTTTAATAAAGAATAGCAGCTAAAGGTAGAAAGAAAGTGCTACTTGAAAGAAGTGCAATTATCTGCAAAAATGTCGCCAAATCCTAGTGTGTACCTTATGAATCTCCACCTGCGATTCAACAAATCATTGAAGAGGAATGATTACTATGCTGCAGAAGCTCATAGCCTAAGCCCAAGTCGAGGTGGGTGCTCGGTGCATGAACCCGAGGCGCCAGATTTACAAAGAGTGCCAGAAAAAAGGCTTATATCTACGAACGGCTTTTAGATATTTTACAGTGATAACCAAAATGGGAACGAGTGTGCTAGGTGAGGAGAAAAGGTTAGCAGAGTTAGATGACCACTCCGTTTGGCAAAGAGAAGCCGGTTCATTCGATTCCTTGAAGGCGAACCTTGAACGTTGAACCTGCGCGTAATGCAAATATTGAGCGAATTTCTCGTAAGAAAATGAGATGAATTACACAAGCCCATGACCAGGAGTGTTTCTGTCGACTAAACAGTGATCTTGATCAGGCAACACTGATCATAATCAGAAGTGACGTAGGACGACTGATTATTTTACACCTTCGCAGCCATGCGAGTGAAGAGGACACGAGTCTTTTTGACTGTACCCAAAGTGTTTGACAAAATTGAATCACTTTGTGCAACGCCTTGCCGTACGAAGCATCTTATCATTCTGTCATTGTCATACAGGGGTCGTCGAGTATCCTTCTAATTTACCCATCAACCTTCAAAAAATGCTCCGTGTTAAGCTTTGGTCTTGAACGCAGATTTAAGAATTCTGGGTCAGACGAAGATCTAACCAATGTGTCTGCAGGCCAGGGTTCTTTCTCCACTGGAAAACTGAAGATTTTCTAGTCAGATCTAAAACAAATTTATAAGTCAGTGAACACTTTTCTTGCTAACTATGAGATGTCTCAATATCCGAATGCTAACGGCTCGGTGACAGGTATTCAGCCTTCCTATTTTGAACGAATTGCACGTATTCGTGAATCCATAAAGTCAAGTCCCTCCAGCTGCAGAAATTGCTGAGTCGTAACTTGTAACCTTCCCAAAGAGATTTTCCGAGGTTTCTGCATACCAAGTAGCTACCTTAATAAAGTCTAATATAAAGAGCTCATCTAACGAAGACCTTTTAACGTCTCCTCTGTGTTATTCACTGCAGAAAAATCTAGTCCAGCCATAACTCAGATTTGCAATGTTTCTCAGGATAACAGAGTTGTTCCAAAATCTTTCAAATTCACCATTGTTTTACCAATACTTAAAAACCTGGATTGGAATTAGAAATCCTTCAAATTATTATATAGTTTCCCTTCATCCTTTTTTTGACTAGGGACCTAAAAAATATTGCTGCCAAGCACCCTGTAGTGCATATTTAAAAGAATGACTTGCCCAAGAAACTTCAGTCGGGATTCAAGCGACATCAGTTAATTGAAACTTATTACCTTCGTATAACCAATGACATTCTATTCAGCACCGATGACGGTAATGTAACTGGCCAGGTCTCGCTAGATCTATCAGCTGAATTCGATTTTATTGATCACTATATCCTACTTGAACGACTGAGAATAATGATCGCTCTGGCAGATAAGGCTGTGGCGTGGTTCAAATCCTACTGGTTCAATAATTTTCAATCCGTATAATGTGAGGGCAAGTTTTATCCACTAGATCAGTCTCCTGTGGAGTCATACAAGAGCTCGTTCTCAGTCGGTTGCTGTTCTTCATTTATGCTGAACCTCTGGGAAAACTGATTAATCCCTTTGAGTCTGCTATATTTTCTATCCCAATGATCCTCAGCTTTATTTGTCGTTTAAACCACCCGGAATATGAAGCAGGAACTGATAAACTGAATGCTTGCCGTGTAGGCATTTGATCACAGACGTTTGAAAATTGTCCTAAGCTGATGATGATAAAACCAAACTGCTACTCAGAGGGCACCCTAAGCGTGCGGTTGAATTAGGAGACTTTGGTCTTCTAATAGGTGATGCTGTTGTGCGACCACCATCGTATGATCGAAACTTAGGCACTGTCTTTGACTATTTCCTAAATTTAAAAAAAAAGTTGCATTAGGAGGACTGCCTCTACTTCTAGCCATCGCATCGTATCCTTATTTAGGATAAGAGACTGCCTTTCATGATGGCTCCCAAAATATTTAAGGAGCTCCATGATATAGTCTAGTTTGGATTATTGTCATTCTTTTTGGCTTGGCTACCGGAAAAAGTCATAAGGCTACATCAGCTGGTGATGAATATGGCTAAAACACAAGTATTGAAATATCAGATGTTCAGCCATGTTTCGCATCTGCTGAAGGAGCTGTGACGGCTGCCGGTTGATAAATAGATACAGAGTTAGGTTTTAGGGCCGAATCCTAAGGACCGCCATGGATTTGCTGCTTCTTACTAAACTGGGCTGATTTGCCTGTTTCAGCTTCCTCATACACTCAGGTCCTCTAAGGACAAAACATTGGCTGTTTTATTCCTACGCTTAAAGATTATTGAAAGCACAAGCTTTTGCTCTGCCAGTCATAGGCCGTGGAACTCACTTCCATCATTCTTACGCAACGATACCCATTCTCATGCTTCCGACTGTCGCACATCCGTTCCAGCTGTCATGACCTGCTAATTCCGTGTTATCTATGCTACTCCCTACCACGACTGCCCTGCTCTCACCTATGCTTTCAATTTATCTTCGTTGCGTGAGGTCAAGTATGTTTGCTACTATATGCGTAACGAAAGCAGCTTATGCTTTGAGCGTGATATTGAAAACTCTCCTGCGTATTACCCATTAAGTCTCTGTGACTAAGCGGAATTACAGACGGAGATACAGTACGCTACTTAATATTACACGTTTAAGCTATTGCGCGTAAATGACTATAGTAGTGATTAGTGAATAGCAATAATTACGATATTCCCAATACACTTTCATAACACTAACGAGTAGTCACGAGGGACACTGGGTTATAAGACCTTAAATGATTGGTTTACGGGGCATAATGAAAATACAAGATCATTAGGCCGCATGGCTGTGCCGGGCTAGATTTACCAGCAGCCTTAGCAAGCCTGCATGGCGAGATCCACAGGCAGGTTGCTTCGGTTACAACTTACATGGATCAAGCCAAGTTCAGGCTTCGGGGACTGATTTTCAAGCAGTAACAATTTTCTGGCAATGCTGTCGCCGAGCCTAATGGGTCTACGAAGCCATCGACCCCTAAGAGATTGACTCAAGAGTAACTCTTCTTAATTACCACCCCTTGAGCATTTTAGCTTCCTCTGGGCACAGAAGCTCCAATCTGGAGCGCACCAATATTTCAGCCCTGTGGACATTGCTAGAGGAATCAATAGGAAGAAATTTCCATCCGAAAGTCCTTAGCCGTAATTTGCTTTCATTTTCTGAGTTTGAATGCACCAGAGGCATTTATTTGCTCGACGAACTGTTCAAGACATGGCGAAAGCACACGGCCAGGTACCATTCTTGAACATGTCTAAAAGCTGAGTACCTCTGTCAGGTGAGAGATACGAAGCCGGATGCTGAGGATACATGACAAAAAACCCCATTCGCAAACTAATAAGCCCTCCACGGAAACCTAGTATTCTCCCTTGAAAGTTTTTCGGATCCCAAAGAGGGAGATAAAGAAAAGAGTTCTTGCCTTCTTCCTTGAAACGACCAGCTTTCAATTGGTATATAAGACCGATAAATCCCTATTGAACGCCCTCTCTTACAGGCACAGGAATTCACGGCACTTAAAGCATTGAAAATTACAAACCCGGTTTGGCATGCTAGCTTGGCATTAACAGTCATTGCCATGAAGCTTGTGTCAGTTAAGGATCGGTTCTCATTGAAGCACGAGCAGCCGAACGTGTCGTTAGGAACTTGGTAGATCCTGCAATCTATATGGGTCCGTATGCATAGATAATGCACACGCATTACAACTACGAAAGCGTATAAACAACTCTGACGGTGCTCACCCACCTTCCACGGCGCTTCCATGCTTTGAGCTGACACGTTGTATCCTTTGTATTTCAGAGCATAAATCGTGAAATACCGTATCACTTGAATCCGCTTGAGTAAAGTCAAAATGCACCTGGTCGCTAAACAAAACTGCGAGCCAGCCATCAGGCGTGTAGTCGGACTCCATCTTTATCGGAATGATCTTCTTTTCTCTTTTATTCGCGTATTGAGCTTCTACAAAAACCTTTCGCTGGAGCGTCGTCACGCATTAACATTGCTTTGCAAGAAAGGCACGACAGAGAAAATTTTCTCAGGCTTGACTTATTCTTGTCGTTGGCATTTACCGTCACCGACACTCAGCAGGCCACAACTTAAAAACCTGCTCGAGGACGCTCAAGTCGCAATGCGACTGCTTTAGGGTCTGTTGTTTCTCACTGTTAGCTATCGTCTCGGATTTATTGATACCATACGTAATGCACGGATGCACATGGAAATAGTTTTTTAATGTTTGAAAGACCCTTGAATGAGTGAACAGAGGGAAGGATCAATGAAAAATGGATGTTGCTCAGACGGCCGTGCTGTTATTTATTTCTTCTCCGGGATCAATGCATTTAAAAAATTTCATCTCAAGCCTCCGTTCTGAAACTTTTGCTAGCGGAGTTTTCGTTATCAGACATAAAAAGTCGCTACCATAGCGACAATTATCAGTGTAATAATACCAAAACAAAGTTCTTCTGAACTAACGATGAGCCAGCTTGGCTAGTGTTTTAGTCATTTTAAAGTAGGAAAAGATTTTGTCTAACAGTACATGTAGGAGCATTCATCATCACGTATAGCAGGCTGAAAATTGAATATTTACAGCAGACTACGACAGTGTGGTGATAAATCGATGAAGGCTTCTTGCTATTGCTATACATTAGACAGAGTGTCTCTGGATCCTTCTTTGAATAAAAACAAACATAAGGACAGCAGCGAGACTGTCATGTATTCAGTCGAGCAATGGCTCTTGGAATAAATTGTCTTAGAGTTCCATTGATCTTACATAGTTTGCTTGAACTTAAGGATAGCAACTCGACGCAACCAATCTAAATTGAGTCGGTTTTTATATTAGGCACCGACATTGCAATATTATATTATAACTACATGCCAACGCTCTATCGTGGTGGCGCGGACCGGGCAGCAGATTTTCAGTGAACCGTCAGTCAGCGACCTCGAAAGCAAACCGAAATCGCAGGTGCTCAAGCAGAGCAGCTTGACTGAGTCGGTCGTGTTTAGTAGAAAGCCGGCACCCGCGCGTTCGTGCCTCTTACCCAAACGACAGCTCGAGCTTAGCTTGTATCTCTCCGTGTAAAATATCAGTACGATGGAAGCGTCGTCCACGGCCTGTCCAATAGCCTCAGGAGAGTGGCACGCTGTTGGAATGGGATTACGCATCCTTTAGGGTTCACGGACGGCGTTTCCGCTAAGCCATATCCAGTATTAATCCGCCGCCGCAATGCGGACAGCCGAAGCAGCAGTCGTAGCAGCGACGACAATTGGATATGCTCAATTTGCTATCAGAGCCAGACCGGGCTACTACGTACTCATCTGCTCGATGTCCATCCGTGGATTGTAGCCTGATGCTACAAGTTTGTCCTTGATCAAGGCAACCTGCTGCCGAATGGCTCGGTGGTAGCTAATCCTAATCCCATCTCCTAAAAAATATCCGAGTCTTTATGAAACTGCCTGGCAGAAAGATTGTGCACGTGCCTAATATGTGCTTGGCCACATGCGTATGACAAGCCCGATTCTCCGAACAAGCACACAGCCGACTCATGTTCGATAATCTGCAATACTACAGTATATTGTTTCCTCAACGTTTGCCAGTGTAACTCTGGCGAGCATAACTAGTAGGAGGAAATTTATAATGCAGAATGTGTGCAACGAAAAAACCAGTCCACAGCAAATTTTTCACAGCAAATAACGTCTTCAAATGCTTGTCAATCTATGTCTAACCTGACTGCCTGCTCTCGCTGCTCGCCGAGCTGTCGCGTGCAGATAATGTGGCCGCGGCCTGAGCATGCTTCCCGTCACGTTCAATGACCCAGAGTGCGCAGTCCGCCTCAGCTTTCAGCGATCCTTCGGATGCTGCAGCTAGCTGGCGTAGTCCTACAAACGATCGTAAGTTTCTATGCATGCATAATGAAGCGTGCCTCGGCAGCTGCGGTTCAAAGTGGCTGGAATAGCGAGGGAACACTGCCCTATATGGAGCTCGGCTCCATTTTCAGAGCTGGAATTCACAAAAGAACACACTTGGGGCACTACTCTATAGCCGGAAGAAACGCTAATCGACGATTCGTATTCGCGTGCACATGCAGAACATGGGACAAGCACTAATGTCCCTACCGTAAATGGAATTATCAATAAAACGAAAGGTAAAAATGCCGGGTCAATAGATATTCCTGCTCCATTGTTGGCGTTAGATTGGATATACGTTTTACATTCAGCCAGTTGACGGTACAACACCTTGGAGGCAGACACGAGCTCGCCAATTCAGTTCTCAAAAGCAGAAGGCTCGAAAGATATATATATATATATGTATATATATATATATATATATATGTATATATATATTTATATATATATATATATATATATATATATATGTATATATATATATATATATATATATATATATATATATATATATTTATATATATATATATATATATATATATATATATATATATATATATATATATATATATATATATACCGTAATGTGATTTCAGTTCATCGACACGCTCCTTTCTTTTCAATTGGGGTTAGACATTCGTACAGCTGCCAGACCTGGGTATCAGGAATGCATATATTACGGAAGGAAAGAAGTGAGTTTCGAGATTGGATTCGAGAGGTAGCCAATCGTGCAGCCTATCGGGCAAGGGCAAGCGTACGAGCAGGATGACAGACCATCGGGCCTGACGAAGTTCTAGGAGAAAGAAAAAAGCAGTGAGGGAACTAGATGAGACAGGCGAAAGGGCTTTGGCCTCCCGGTCTTTCCAGGCCAGCCAGCATGCACTATTACTTCCGGTGACCTTTGCTCGACTGTTTGCAACGGTCAGAGCAACTATGCAACAGAGTGTGCATCGCTGCACAATTCATGCTGCGGCTGAAAAGCAAGCCGGTGTACGTTTACAGGAGTTAAATGGCGAGCACGTGTGTGTTTTGTGCGTATTTGCCTCCGGGCTGTAACTCTACAAAGCCCAGGGAACTCGCTCGCCATTTTGCTGGAGAGTTTTCTCAATGTTGCACAGTGAAACCCTCGGCGCTGTTGGCACTCAATCGGTGGCCTACAGCTTTCATCTCACGGACTAGTGAAAAATTCAGGCACAGGGTAATTAGGAGGACCATTGGAGGAAATAAGTTGCTAAGATGTAGCCGTAAGGAACGACCGGAGCGAATGTGCTAGAGTCAGAAACTATTTGTATCTCCATCCGTAACTCCACCAAGCAACGAAGACAATGTGGGTCTAACGCAGAGGAGAGGTTTTTGTAAGACACTCAAGCCTAAGCCGCCTTTGACACGCACTCGGTAGCAAGCAGACTTAATCTCCCGCAACAAAGAGGAAGTGAGAAACATCGAGGGCGCTGTAAAAATGGATTATTATTCTATTATTATCATAGCTGAGTCGGTAGCGAAGTTGAGGTAGTGAGTATTAGCATGAAAGAAGCAGCTCATTACGGCTCAAAAGGATGTGCCATAGTCCGCCGCAGAAGAGCAGGTGTCTTTGTGCTAGAATTGTAAACGCGAGTTCTACAGTCGAGGACATGAAGAGCAAAAGCTTCTGTCACCAACGGTCTTTATGCGGAGGAATGGAACAGCTAATTTATTTCCATAAATTAGCTGTTCCATTCCTCCGCAGTAATAGATCGTGTTGAACAATAATTTCGGCCATAGTTGTACTGTCCGCAGCTAGCAGAGCAACAACAGCTGTCACCAGCCGCACTTACGCGAAAGATTTAAACAGCCAAGACTAGATGCAATCATATCATCTGTTGGAAATAGGAGGCTGCTACCACTGTTGCGGTTCAGCTATGTAAAAGGAAAGGTCAGCTGATAAATCAGCCTGATTTTCTTTTGTATTGCTTCACAGGAGCCTAAATGATTGTCACTCACGCTTGATGTGGACAATAATAGATTACATTCTCCACCATTCAAGCAATGGCCGAGACTCCGGGTTACGTAGTAAAAGACGTTCGCGCCTCCTATCCTAGGTCAACGTGAGCTGCAGAGCCCGAAGCTCGTACAACAACCACAGAAACTCGTGGTTAGCAGAGCTGATGCACCAGTCTCAGTTTCACTTCTGGGAGCTTTTATCTTCCGGACTAAAGGAAAATGAAAGCATATCGGAGTTAGGAGCACTATTGAACCAGTTTCAGTCTCACTTTGTTCTTGAGATTTCTCCAAATGATTCTCTTTGCTGTTCCATGTTCTACCTAACAACTTTTTTCGGCGGCTATACTGTTCTGCACGTGCTCGACTGTAAAACTCACTCCTGCAATTGCTACTCAACGAAGTCTTCTCTCCTGCTTCCAGCTATGGTGAATCTTTTCCTGAAGTCACGAGCTCCTACTTCGGTGCTACTCACTTCCTACGAATTGGCCTCTGGACTCAGCTACGTTCCTCGATTTCTCTTTACTGCATGCGATGGAGTGGATGAGCTACCGTTTACCCACTGAAAGCTGGTTAAGTTTCAGCGTGGGCGTTAGATAAATAATTTGTGGCTGTTTGGACTTACAAGATGAAGTTACATTAATTGACACCTGCATCCTTCAAGCGCTATGGAAAAATGGCAACGTGTACCAAGGCAGCATTTGAAACATTTGTCTGATCGGTGTCCCTAAGCGGGTCACAACCGCCAGAAGCTGAAGCAGTAGGCTGCTAAGCGATGATCACTCACCTTCCATGCAGTCAGCATGTGCTGCAATCCTTGCCCTACTGCTTGCGCTGAAGGCCAAGGTCAACATGCCTTTGCATGCCTCCTTTTGCTCGTCAACTCGAAATGCTGCTCCTTTGAGTACCTTTGCGTATACTGGCAGAGCACCGTAGGCAACCAGTTTATATTTGTTCGCGTCAGCCGCGGCAATTCTGCGCAGGCATTTCATTATCTCCAGTGCTGTGTGCCCGTATTCTTCAGAAAAGTGGTCGCCGCTGTTGCTCCTAAGGCAATCGCCGAAAACGTGTACAATAAACTTAACGCTGACATCGATAGAATCGGAAACCTTCTTCTGTTCCTCTTCGCCGAGTATGCAGAAGAAGAGACTTGTGGACAAGGTCTTCACCGAGGGATCGCCGCTGGACATGTACTTGCTGACGGTCGCCTGCGAGTCGGTTACGATTCGTACCGTCCTTAGGCCGCCGCTCCACGTTTGAATGACGTTGTAGACAATTGTCAAGAGGAGCAGCGATATCTGTGGCTGAAACTTGGAGTAGCTTGACGGATGAAAGAGATTAGTGCTCAGGACACTCAGAGCAAACGTGACTGTACCGCGATCGACGATTTCCTTTATCGCGATGTCATCTCCATTTTCCGTGCTGGCTATAATGAGCTGCACGAGGTTCTTCCAGTTTCCCACTGCCGCGTCCTGCTTGCTCTCTAGCTTTGCCCACTGCTTGGCGTGATGAAAGCCGAGTGCTTCCCACGTGACTCTCGTCAGCTCGCAGAGTCCGGCCTGAATGTGGCCGCTGCACAGCTCGATTCTCCTTGCCAGCTGCCTTTCATCTCTGAGTTCCTCCAGCAGCTCTCTAGAAATGAGAATCGTGCTAGCTACATACGGCTGGCTCGTCACTAGACACTTTCCTCCTTCAGACATCAAGGTGCTAAACTCTAGTACATATGCTTACAGGTGAGCTCATAAATGGAACTCGCAGCTTAAATTAGCCTGTAATTGTTTGTTCTTTCGTGCGACTATCGATGTCTTGTTGTGCTTTAAATTCTGACTGACGACGACAGAACACACATTTTTCTATGCACTTGACCTACCCTTAGCTAACTGTACACATCACGAAGACTAAGTAAATGTCAAGCAGTGAAGTAGCATCAATTAGTTCAAACCTTCACAGTAATTCATGCAGATCGAGGTAAGAGGATTACAGTAGGTGTCAAAGTCAAAGCCGTCTGACTAAATGAAAGCAGAAGTGTATGAAAAGTGAAGCAGAGTAACAGCATTGCCTAGCCGTATCAGAAACAACAGCAGACACAAGTCGCGCAGCCCAATTTGTTGAGCTGATTCCACTGTGACCGAACTCGGTTGCAGCAGCCTCTAGCCAGTGTTCAGGAGCAAGGCAAGCGTGAGAATTGAGATTTCATGCAAGGTATATTTCTGCGGCCACATCTCAGCAGGGTGTAGAAGAGTAAAGCGGAGGCAAACATCAAGAGAAAAGTGAGAAACAGCTATCACGAATTCGAATGGTGCACTTACGTAAGTCTGCAGTAGGAATAACAACAATTATCTAAATCCTTTATTTTGCCTCGATTTACGTATTCAGTTAGCATTCCAAAAAGAAGAAGCATTCACTTCTAATGCATGGTTAAGAAAACTGTGTCACGATATAGGAAAATGGTTAGTTTTCTGGATTAGCTACCAACAATAAATCAACGGAAGTAGCGCTCTGCATTCTTCTATTTTTTGTTACACAGCAAGATTAACACTTTGAGCAAGCAAAAGCTGGTGACATGCAGCATCCGGGCAAAATGCAAATGCGAGTGAAATGGTATTGTGCTGAATAGATAGAATATGCCTCGAGCAAGGCATTGACATGTCGATTAAATATAAAATGCATCACTTATCAGCTTTGAGTAACAAAAATTAAGCTGATGCATAGATAATGAGTTGTGAAGTTTCAAACTGAGATCTACTGAACTTACTGAGTAGTGCTGCTGTACTCGAATGGATTTGAGACGAAGTCAGTAGCTTCCGCAAAGGCAGCAATGCAGCTCTTCTCCCTCGGACCGTTTGTATTTGGCCCGGCCTCATCTAATGGTCCGTCAGCGGATGATATTTCTGGGTGGCTTGCAATAGGCGGAAGTACAGGTTTAGCAGAAGGAAGTCCATTGTCCATGAGTGCGCTTTACGAAGAAGCCCTATTATATGGTCGCCTGAAAAAATTTTAAATGCAGATGCGCACTGAATGGAGCTGCCACTGCCGTCTTACCTGAAATAGAAAACAAGTTTAGAGGTGCCACTACCGTCTTACCCAAAATTGCATGAAAGGACTGCTAATCCTTCGTTAGCAGGCATGCTGTAGCCTGCTTATGACATATGCATGCCGTCTGTACGCAAGCTGAAAAAACTGTAGGAAGTGAATCGCATTCCTCAGGCATCTATGACAGCTCACCCGCAAGTAGATGGCCTAGTGTATGACAATGATCTTATATTTAGTGAACAAAACGATAAAAGTAGAATTATTTACTTACAAATCCAATATTTTCATAGATGCAGCATCGAAAAATGTTTATGCATTACCCACCTCGTGTTACCCAATACATTAGAAACAACAGAAGAAAAAATATATTAGAAAAGAAAGATTTTAATATCATATTATTATTATATTTCAATAACACACATGCTCAGCCCTTGTACAAAACTACTAACCTATGAAAAGCATACAACTTGTTCGACGATGAAGCGATGATGGCCCAGTCTCCCTTCTACCATTTCTATCAAAGACACTGGAACAGGTCGTGGCAGACCAGCTAAACTCATATATCGAAACCACACACCTTGCTAGTAAGTTCCAGTCCGGCTTTAGAGCTAATCACTACACAGAGTCAGCATTGCTTAGGGTATACAACGACCTACTTAGGAATGCAGACATGGGTAGAGTGTCTCTGCTTGTTTTGCTTGATCTTTCGGCAGCTTTTGACACCATCGATCACAAAGTTCTTCTAGAGCGCCTCTCATCTCGCCTGGGCATCACTGGCACTGCTCTGCAGTGGTTCAGGTCCTATCTCAGTGGGAGACTCCAGAGTATTGACGTGAATGGACAAAGGTCATCTGAAGTACCTCTTAAATATGGAGTACCTCAGGGCTCCGTGCTAGGTCCGGTTCTTTTCACGGTTTATACTCTCCCTCTTGCTGATGTGATTTCCAAGCATAATCTAGGCTTTCACTTCTATGCAGATGACACTCAGTTGTACCTTTGCTTTGATCCTTCCCAGCTTTCGAGCACGTCAAATTCTCTCAACTCTCTTGCTGCATGCATTGATGACATCCGCACATGGATGGCAGCAAATTTTCTAAAACTAAACGATGACAAAACTAACTTACTAGTTGTGGGCATACCCAGTGTGATTCAGAAATTAGAAAGGCTGGTGCTCAAAATTGGCCCTGCCAGCATATCTCGTGTTGAATCAGCTCGAAATCTAGGTGTCATATTCCAAAGCGACCTCTCGTTAGACGACCATATCAGCTCCACAGTCAAATCTGCCTATTTTCAGCTTCATAAGATTGCTAAAATTCGGGCTTGTTTAGATAAAGATACCACGTCTATGTTGGTCCATGCATTCGTGACGTCTCGTCTCGACTTCTGCAACTCACTGCTCGCTGGCCTACCAGCATGTGCGATCAGGCGATTGCAGCTGGTGCAAAACTCTGCACCTAGGCTTGTCTGTCGTGAGCGTCGCAGTTGCCACATTACTCAGCTTCTCACCGACCTGCACTGGCTACCAGTCAAGCAACGGATTGACTTCAAGGTTTTTTCGCTCACTTTTAGGTCCCTTCATTCTATGGCTTCAGCCTATCTTTCAGATATACTACCCCATCAGGCCAAGCATCGTATCACCCGCTTTCGGAATCCAACAGTCTAGAAATACCTCGTACAAACCTTAAATCCTTTGGAGACCGTGCATTTAGTTCGTTTGTTCCCAAAGCCTGGAACTCCCTCCCGACCTGCGTCAGAACATCCCCTGACCTGAGAACATTTAAAAGGAACTTAAAAACACACCTATTTAGAACAGCATTTAGTGGGTCCCCGTGATTCGTCCTTCACGTGCTTATGCGTGCTGACACTGTGCATGCTGCCACTAATCACATTTGCATGCAGACCCTGTGCATGTCACCCATAACCATATTATTCATTTTGTTTGTTTTTTAAGCATGATTTTACTTACCATTTAATTGCATTTCCCTTTGCAGCAAATATAAAGCGCCTAGAAAGAGATTAAGTTCTCTGAGGGCGCTTTATCAAGTACATTATTATTATTATTAACTTGAAGGCATGACTTCAGTAGGATAATCTTTAGGTAGTGCAGCGTCTTCAAAAAGTGCGTCTTCGTCTTCTTCCGCATTCCATACGTACAGTAATTTTGATTTCAATTTTAATACATGGGTGTATAATTAACTCATACAAACGAGTTCAATCTATCATTTCCAATGTGTCGATCAACTTTTAATGAGTATACTTGTATAGTTGAAGCGCCAAGCGGCGAGAGACGACTGTACTCGTGCGTCCATAGCGTTTTACTAGATTTTTGACAAGTAATTCTATTGAAGTAGCTGCAGTAAGCAGGATTTGGAATCCGTCGGTCACCACTTTTGCTGTAAGATCTTCAATTGCCAAAACTAGTGTACGAACACACTCGAATACACTTTTCGCTTTCTATGAAGTTGCGAGTCATCTTGGCAATTGCCTACCTTGCCAGTCGGACAAGGGACGAACGGTCAGCTAGGTGTATCAAGTAGTTGTGGGAATGCGAGACCGACGGCTTCTTCAAGACGTCTCCTGACCTTGGGAGTCACATCTTCCGTATGCTGTCCTGCTGCGCATAGGAACTTGTTGCTAGGCACGCGTTCCTAGGAGAACTCACTGGACGCATTCATGACTAGTTTGAAAACAGACCTTGCACGGTCTACGAATTGTTCCTGATCTGCAGGGACTAGACGCAAGCGAAGCAGAGGTGGTTCACGTGGAAACGCTGCGCAAGAAACATGTTTCCTCCTATCTTTATAGACTTATAAGCCGGAGGAAAAGTGCTCTGTTAATTTCTCTTGCGTGCGCCTTTCCCTCCGGCGCTTCAATCGCTCTAAGGCTTCTAGGGTCGTGTGAAAAAGCCGCTACTCCTTGTTTTGGCTCTCCACGGCTCCGCCGCTGACCTACTTTGCAGGCCTACATGATTAAGCTTAAGTTTCTGAAAAACTATTGTAGGCAGCTATGCAGACCTGTGCTATGTTCCGTGGAGATCTTTTTGATTGAGTTTCATGCGCAGGCTAACTAGATATTTGACAACTTTCTTTTCGACGGATAGACGCTTTGCAAGCTGGTTGCTGAGATCAAACGCTCTGATCTATTACAAGAGCATACAACAGTTGAGCTCAACCAAAGTTGCCATTTATCTGAAGCAAGCCGGACTTAGAAGCCACAGCTTAATTTAGTTGAACTGAGAGTAGCTAAATCACTTCAAATTAGCAACCTCGAACGTTAGCACTCAACACTATTTCTTCCTCCGCTTGCTATGACTTCAATTTTCACAGGTGTTGGAATGGCTCTGGTCTCCAAAAAGTCACTCGTGAAACTCACCACGTGAAATGCGAGAATGTGACTAACTCTATTCGCCGATTTGATTCCATTACGCTTTAGCACAATGCTCTACACCGATAGTTCGCAGGCAGCAGCGATCGTGAAGAAAACGTTTGTTATTCATTATGCATCATTGCAGTTACAAGTATTCGTGAGCCTTTTCAGGTCTGCTCTAGCCTGCCAAGCCTCACACCGTTGCAGCGGGCGATAGAGGAACCGCATTATGCCGAGCGAAGCGGACTGTAAACGTCCGAAGTTTCTTCGCACTACTGATGTTTCTAGGCTAGGCTTGGCATCCACTGACGTGAGTGTAGCAGTCACTGGCTACCCCAAACCGTTGCTTGCCCAGCTGTGAGTTGCCTCCCAGTCCAGGTGAAATATGCTCCAACCCACAGTCATCGTAGCGTCATAGCAAACAAAGGAGACATCTTTCATGCTGCTTGAGCTAAGTGAACGATCTAATCTCCACACGCCTTCGGCCTGAATGAACATCTTTAAATTTCCTCAGTGGTATCTATTATAATTTCCTCTATGGTGACGAACTAAACTTTCTAGAACCAGACAATATCATAGTCCAAAAACTAAGGCACACTTACACAGAAATGCACCTTCACTTGCGTGGATGAAGACCTTTTTCTTTCTAAAAGTCTCAGCTGAGATAATTTACAATGACCCACCGGTATCTTACAATTTTAAGCTAGACGTAACGCCGTTTACTTTGCTTTGATTGCTGTCTGATCATACTATTATATTATTGTTATTGTTATATTATATTATGTTATTATATTATTGTTATTATCTATTATTACATTATACTATGCTATTGGTTGTAATTGGAGCTGCGTATTTAAATTGCACTGCTTTCCGTACTGCCCGGTACAGTATATTGGTTTCGCGAACAAATATGAGCATGAGCATGAGCTCACATCACATAAAAACAATGCTTCAGCAGATATTGTGCTGCTGAACATACACAATCCATTAATTGAGCTAAGGAATACGAGGTAGTGGTGCTTCTACAAAAATAAATGTCCTTTATTGACACAATTGCCTTCCATAGATTTTCAAAGCGTGATTGCCGGATCTTTGATCTCATGCAGTTTCCAAGTTCACTAAATTTTTTAGACCTTCATGGCAGCTTTAGAGAGCCTTCATCTGGATGAGACCGGGCTTCAACTGTCGGCTGACTAGCCGGGGTGGCGGAATACAGACTTTAGAAAGGGGCGAAACTGTCGGAGAGCTAGAAGCAGTCAGCGAAAGTTGGACTACTCTGGTCTCTAGTTTAGCGGCCTTGCAGCCGTATCTTCGTTAGCTGTAGGTAACGACTAGCGTGCCGACGATGCCACACAGCGAAACCGGAGAGCATAACGGCAGCGTTGACCGCCTACCTGACCGGAACGTCTCGACAGTGCAGCTTTCAGCCGTGTGCCCTGTTATTGGTTGCAAATGGCGACGTTAATCCACCACCCCCGGGTCCTTCTCGCAGACCACTCGCCTACTGGGCTCGTGCTAGAAGTTAGTGCGTCGTCCTCGAGGCGGCCCCAGCTGCTGGTGAATGCGTGCAGGTGGGGGCCGGCTCGTCACCGGAAGAGCTCAAGGAGCGCTCGCATGGTAACGGGACGCCTCCTCCTACGTTTCGGTCAGCCCACTCACCCGGTCGCTCGCCTGGTGATTCGCCAATGTCGGCAGCCAGGCGGAGCAGCTGCGCCGAGCGGCACAAAAGATCTAGTGGTAAATTGCCCTCCGCTACTGGTCCTGATTGCGCTGGTGGTCGTGGCTGGTTGGACGAGCCGGAGGGTGGGCGGGCGATAGCGACACCAGCCCAACGCTTACCCGGATGCCCAGGCCGAGGATTCTCTGAGGTATCGCCGGATGAGAGCGTAGCTAAAGATTGATCGGGACGGCGAATGGGCTTTCGCTCTCACAATCTGCTATCGTCTGCTAAATACCACGTTTTGTTAGGACTACTGCCATAGATCACATCCCCAAACTTGAAATGGGCTATGGTTAGGATGGACTTGGTTGGTGTGGGCAGCGTCCATAGTAGCCTAGCTTGCAGCCTCGACTTGCAGGGGGAGGGGGGGTAGTCTAGCTACCGATAGCTACCGACTGCCCCGGTACGGACTGTTGACTGACCCCAATCACGCCAAGGATGGAGAATGAATGCATCGCACCGTAAGCTCCTGCAAGATTTTGAGTGGCTCGAGTCGCACAAATCTAACTAAAGTATTGCACGGGTTAATTATGAACCAATCGCTTCCTTTTGCAGTTTGGCAAGTAGCAGATCAACCAATTAGCACGTAGCAGAGCAATCGCTAAACATCGCATCAAAACGAACAGCGTAAGAACAGCTAATAACAATAATGCTTTTCTCTCCGTGTCAATTATTTGAAAGTTAAAAGTTTCATATGCAGTGCCAAGTAAAGCACAATGGAAAGAAACAAGTATATCGCATTAGAAGGGTTAATGTTGAGAAACTACTGAGAAGATTGGTCCAGCAATCGAATATTTGTTATCTTTCAAGAGAAAAATAATAAAAAACCGGGATCTGAAGATTTGACAATTTCCATATGAAAGCAAAGCATTACAAATAATTATGCAAATCTTGTCTAAGCCGTTAGCGTTTGTAAAGCGGTAGCAGCATCTATCCAATTAAAAAATCTAACGATCTCTGCACCATATGCAACCGTTTCCCATCTTACTGAACATTTTCACAACAAGATACATGTTTGCAACTTGTTGAGGTACATGGCTGGGACTATCAAACAACTTTCTTTACAGTATCGCTTTGCACCTTGTAAATTTCATAACTCTTAATGCTTTATAATTCCTAATGATCGCTAATATTTCAATATTTTAATATTGACGCGGAACTTCCCATTTTTTACCTCTGCATTTGCACCGCTGCCGTGGTTTAATTTGTAATTTTGGCTGCATAAAATTTGCTATACGCGTCTGCGATTGCAGACGAGAATGCTCCAATACGTTGGATGACATTTACAAAGATATTTATGCTTATGTAATTTATAACGACTTGTAGGAAGACTTGTATCAATAGCTAGATTAATACAGCACTAGACCCATAACTTGGAAGTTGCTAGTTTCAAGCTGGAGACGGAATTATTTTCTTGGTTTCTAGTATTTAGTAGTTCAGTAGATTTTAAACGGCCTCCGGTCACTCTGTATTGTGAAGTTACAACACATCGTATTTAACCAATTGCCTTTTCCACGGTGCCGCGAGATGCTCGTTTGCATTATTAGGAGCTGCAACTTCCTTTTCCCAATCTTTGCGAGAATCCGCTGACGGACGTCTTTTCGTTTGATCTGTTTCTAAAAACAGGCATACGACGTCTGGAGCTAGCGATGAGTAGTATTTAACCTTGCAACTTCACTGATCAAAAGTCACCTACGCTTTTTATTCATATCATAATATCAATCAATCATAACTGCTGGACAGGTTTCTGTTATCACTCTTTCCTCCCTCACTTTTAGAGCGAAAGCAGTTCCTTTGATCCATTCTTTCGAAGCCCTTGTTTTGAGTCGTTCCAACAGCAAGTGCTAATGAGTGGCAGTAATCTGCCAGTCAAGTTACCAAGTCTTCCTTTATTTCAAATTTTTAGGCTACGGTCATGGTTTTTGTGAAGGAAATCGTCCCTAATTCGTCCTGTGTGATTTTAAAATTCATTTTGACTACTTAACTAACTCCTTAAGTGTAGAACGTTTGGCACTAACTGATGCATTTCTCTTCTAGCTCATGTGCATGATCCCATTCACAAAAAACTGTACACACTCGATCACATATTCTCCCACGATTGTATGCTGTCATCTTTTGTAATACAAGACTGAAAATTAAATGGGCTGAATGATAAAACAACGAGAAATTAAAAAAACTAACCATACGTATATACAGAGAGTAAAAGTAAGAAGAGTCACTTGTGAACATTAATCAAGGCGTGGATCGCTCATTCTCTAAGTATTGGATGTTAGTTTTTTGCTTTGACAACACTAATGGTTTATTTTATGCTTGCGATAGTAAAATATATCTCTTATTTATTTTCAATTTATCCTCTGCAGAGAGTAAGCGGGCTGCCGAAGCCTAATGTCATATTGTTACGCCCAGTTGCAGCGCGACTGTATAGCCTCCTATTTTTCTCTGGAGCACTGAGCAAGTGCTGGCAATTACAGGGGACTGAGCTAATGTTTGAACATTAGCCAAGGACTCTGTTTACCAAATTGGTAAGATGTGCATTCTTGATTTATATTAGTATTGATATTGGAAACAGAGGATTATTGACGCTGAGTCCTAAGCAAAGTCCTCACCTGGCTGACATTGCATACCTTTGTTTGCTTTCCTCATCCGAAGTTATCCGGCTCACAATAGTTGCTAGGCACTCTCCTATTCAAGGCTCGTTGAGCTAAGAGCCGTCGTGGCAAAACGAGGTGACGTCTTGGCTCTCTCGCTCGTGTTTGGGCAATGCATACTGGCCTTATTGGATAGACGTACCATTCTGTCAGGTGTCACTGGATCAGCGTATCGAGTAAGGGTACCCGTCGCAGTAGCTGTAATAGAAGCCTTATTGTGAATTCAGCAACCAGCTGGTGTTGTAAACTTTGCCCACTGACAATCACAAGGATATCTACTAGCTCTATCCTTCATCAATCTCTCTTTTAAAGAGAGGAAGTGGAAGTACGCAGCAGGAAATCAGAATAATATGTCAAAGACATATGAAACAAGTTTGTATAATAGTAGAGGAGGAGGATGAATGTGCAATGTTTTCTCGGATTAAGACATTTTATGCCTTTTAAGAAGTGAAAAGAAGAAAAATTGTGGTCAAAATAAATTTCTGGCTTAGATGTGCCGAGGGTTGTGTCGTGATGTTTGTCATGGTTAAGGATGATCTAGGAAAGTAATTACTTTGAAACTGCTAGTATTGCTCACACGCTGTGAAAATTTGTCTTATTTGATCCATCTTAGTTAGATATTTCTTTTATCTAGTATGACTGCAAAGGTGACTGAACCCTTTTTGAGAGGTGCCAAAAGTCAAGCAGGACATTTGAAACGGTTTCCTCAGGAAACCCACAGCTTCTCAGACAATCTGTCCAAAATTCATTTTACAGTATAAGCAAGCATTATCGGGTGCATGCCTTGGTTCAGCAAGGTTTCGGGTGTAGAGTGACTTCCAAAATAACTCGGATGTAAACAAAGTCCCTTTGCTTTATTCTCGATTTTAAGCAGTCAGGAATACTATTTATCACCGCATCCTTCCCGCTTCTTGAGCACATGCCTTCCAGCATTAGCACCACTTAGCTATGGTTTAGGGTTTAGGTGCAATCGCAGTGGGGGACAAGAGAGCCTCGATATCAAATGGCAGCAATCCTCCGAGGAGCCGCGAAGAATTAAATGTTCACTTTGATAACTCATCTGACGCTTTCAGCACCGAATTTCGTACATTGACTGACTCATTGTCTCTTGTGGCTCATGTGCATGGCCCTACTCACATCAAGGGTCACACACTCAACCGGACTTTCTCTGACAGCTACACTTTGTCAGCACCAATTGATTACCAAATCCTGCTTATCTGACCACATGCAGATCTCATTCAATCTTCACTGTGTGCCCACCTCCTCCTCTAAAATAACCGGCGAATCGCGAAACATCAAGACCCTTGACATCGATGCTGTCCGTGCGAGAATATTTGCTTCACCTCTGCTGCTCAGTCCTCTTCCGATCTGTAATTATTGTTAGATAGCTACAACATGACACTAGCTGACACGCTCGACGAGTTTGCACCTCTGACAAAGTGCACTGTGCGCCCCCGCCCAGATGGCTTATGGTTTACCACAGTCAATAAACTAGCCAGGTTTACTAAGCGAGAGCTTGAAAAAACATACAAAAGATCTGGACTGGCTGTCCATTGACAGGCATATGAAGACTACTGTCGGTCGTACAGATCAATCCTAGCAAAGGCCAAGTCTAGCCTCCATAGAAAAATTGTTGAATCACATATGCACAATCCAAAAATAATGACGATCAACCATCTCCTCAACCACTCCCAGATTAGCTCCTTACCTGATGATCCTTGTGATGATCTAGCCGATCGCTTCTCTCGATTCTTTGTGCAGAAGATAAACAAGATCGGGGAATCCATCCCTGCGATGACAACATCCCCACTAGAATGTTGTTCCTTATTCATTGCTGCACCTCAATGTCTACATTTAAGCTGCTCACTAGTGATCTAGTCCTGAAGTTTGTATCTCAATCAAAGAAGACAACAAGTCCTCTGGACCTTATTCCCACTGTCCTGCTCCTTCGTTGCATTGACCTGCTGCTGCCATGCATAACTAACATCATTAATATGTCATTAGCCTCAGGTCATGCTCCAGAACCTTTCAAAAAAGCTGTAGTCAGGCCACTTCTCAAGAAAGCGACCAAGACCAGACCAAGAGAACAGTCTCCCTTCTACCAATCCTATCAAAGGCAATGGAACGGGTCGTAGCAGACCAGTTGAACTCATATATACAAACTTCAAACCTTGCTATTAAGTTCGTGTCTGGCTTTAAAGATAATCACTCGACAGAATTGGCATTGCTTAGGGTATACAACAACCTACTTAGGAATGCAGTCATGGGTAGAGTGTCTCTGCTTGTTTTGCTCGATCATTTGGCAGCTTTTGATACTATCCATAACAAAGTTCTTCTGGAGCGCCTCTCATCTCGCCTGGGCATCACTGGCACTGGTCTGCAATCGTTCAGGTCCTATCTCAGCTGGAGACTCTAGAATATTGAAGTGAATGGACAAAGATCATCCGAGGTACCTCTGAAATATGGGGTACTTCAGGGATCCATGCTAGGTTCGGTTCTTTTCACGGTTTATACTCTCTTGCTGATGTGATTGCCAGGCACAATCTAGGATTTCACTTTTATGCGGATGACACTCAGTTGTACCTTTGATTTGATCCCTTCCAGCCTTTGAGTGCCTCGAATTCTCTCAACTCACTTGCTGCATGTACTGATGACGTCCGCATGTGGATGGGAGCAAATTTTCTAAAACGAAGTGACGATAAAACCAACTTGCTAGTTACGAGCAAACAAGTTTCATTCAGAAATTGGAAAGGTTGACGCTCAAAATTGGCTCTGCGAGCATATCTCCTGTTGAATCAGCTCAAAATCTAGGTGTCATACTCCAAAGCGACCTCTCGTTAGACGACCATATCAGCGCCACAGTCAAATCTGCCTATTTTTAGCTACGCAACATTGCTCAAATTCGGGTTTGTTTAGATAAAGATAACACGTCCAAGTTGGCCCATGCATTCATGACATCCCGTCTCGACTTCTGCTTCTCACTGCTTACTGGCCTGCCGGCATGTGCAATCAGGCGATTGCAGCTGGTGCAGAACTCAGTGGCCAGGCATGTCTGTCGTGAGCGTCGCAGTTGCCACATTACACCACTTCTCGCCGACCTGAGCTTTCTACCAGTCAAGCAATGGATTGACTTCAAGGTTTTGTCGCTCACTTTTTGGTCCCTTCATTCTTTGGCTTTAGCCTATCTCTCAGATATACTTCCCCAGAAGGCCAAGCATCGTACCACCCCCTTTCGGAATCCATCAGTCTACAAAAACCTCGTACAAACCTCAAATCCTTCGGAAACCATGCATTTAATTCGTATGCTCCCAAAGCCTGGAACTCCCTCCCGATCTACGTCAGAGCATCCCGTGACCTGACCACATTTAAAAAGAACTTTAAAACACATCTATTTAGGACAGCATTCAGTGGGTCCCTGCGATTCGTCCTTAATGTGCTTTTGTGTGCTGACACTGTGCATGCTGCCACTAACTGCATTTACATGCTGACCCTGTGTATGTAACCCCTAACCATTTTGTTTAGTTATCAAGCATGATATTACTCACCATTCAATTGCATTTCCTTTTCCCGCAAATTTAAAGCGCCTAGATAGAGATTGAGTTCTCTGAGGGTGCTTTATCAAGTGCATTATTATTATTATTATTAAAAATAAGCCCAAGGGCTCGATGATTGTTCAGCCTGTCGACGAAATTTAAACTGTAACCCTAGCTAATGTAATTGCCTAATTGTAATTGTACTTCTATGCTGATGAAACACAGCTGCCTATGCTTTGATTGTTCCCAGCCTTCGAGCGAGTCGATCTCTTGCCACTCGCTCTTGCTGCTTGCATTCTGATACCCGCACTAACACGGAATCAAGCTATCTTAAATTGATGAAGATACAATAAACTTACTAATTGTAAAAAAAAGTTAACGTAGCTCCTAACCTAGTTTAACTAAAACCTCTCTCTTAAAATCACGCTCGTCCAGCCAAATGCGGGTCGCATCTTTGTGAATTATGAGTGTCTCGATCTGAAGGAGGAAATAATTTTTCACTAGACACTACCGCGTCAGCTCAGCAGTTAAGTCTGCCGACTTACAGCAACGTAAAATTTGAACAATTCGGGTCTGCAAATCCAAGGATACCACTTCTGAGCTGGTCAATGCATATGCGAAATCCCGACTCGACTCTTGGAATTCATTGCATGCAGGTCTAACAGCCTGTGCAACCAGGTGGTCACAATTGGTACACAGCTCTACAGCTAGGCTTGTCTATCTCGAACGCTTCCGTGACCCCATTACAACCCTTTTCACTACCTTCACTTGCTCCCAATCACGCAGCCACATAATCTTCAAGATTTTTTCTCTCACGTTTAGGTCCCTTCATTCTCTTACTCGAGCCTACTCGACACTAGCTGACATGCTTGGTGAGTTTGCATCTCTGACTAACCGCATAGTGAGCCCTCGCCAAGATGGCCTACGGTTTACCCCTAATATCAAACTAGCTTGGTCCTCTAACTACAAACTTGAGAAAGCGTACAGATGATTGGCATTGACCTTCTATCAACAGGCATACGAGGGCTACAGTAATAATGCTAAGATCATTGACCTGCTGGAGGCTAGGGAGGGATCAAAGAAAAGGTTCAGCTAAGTTCATCAACATAGACGTGAAAGCCTAGATTGTGCCTAGCAATCACAACGGCAAGAGGGGAGCATAAACTGCGAAAAGAACGGGACGAAACACAGAGCTCTGTGGTAGCCCATATTTTAAAGGTTCCTCTGATGATCTTTGTCCATTCACTCTAATACTCGGGAATCTCCCACTGAGATAGGACCTGAACCGTTGCAATGGAGTACCAGTAATTTCCAGGCGAGATGAGAGGCACTTAAGAAGGACTTGGTGGTCAATAGTATCTAAAGCTGACTAAAAATCGAACAAAACAGAGATAATCTATCAAAGTCAGCATTCCTAAGTAGGTCGATATACAACCGAGCAATGCTGACTCTGTAGAGTGATTAGCTCTAAAACCAGACTGAAACTTATTAGCAAAGCTTGAGGTTTCAATATATGAGTTCAGCTGATCTGCGCGACTCGTTCCAGTGTATTTGATAGGAACGGTAAATGGGAGAATGGCGGAAGTTGCTCAAATTCTCTTGTTTTAGTGCTGCTTTCTTCAGTAGTCGCCTGACTACAGCCTTTTTGAAAGGTGCTAGGACCTGTAGTTCAAACCGTCAGGATTAACCGTCCATCAACAGGCATACTAGTGCAGATCAAAAAAATCAAGCTGAGCAAAGGCCAATTCTAGCCTACATAAGGATATTGTTGAATCAAATATGCGAAATTAAAAAATGCAGATTTCTGCGATCAACCATCTCAACTGATCCCAGATTAGCTCCTTACTTGTGATGCTTGTGATGGTCTAGTTGATCGCTTCTCTAGCTTCTCGGTCTAAAAACAGACAAGATTAGAGAGCCCATCACTATGGTAGCAGCATCCTCTTCGAACTCATGTCCCCGAATAACAATCCCACAGACTCCTCGTCCAAAGTCGAATGTAGCACCTTAATGTCTACATTCTAGAATTCCGAGAGTGATTTCAAAATTGAAATTCATCTCCCATTCAAGGAAGACTACTAGTCCTCTAGAACCTATTCCCACGGTCCTACTTCTACAATGCATAGACATGCTGCTTCCGTGCATAACTAACATAATACACATGTTCTTAGCCTTAGGTCATGTCCCTAAACTTTTCAAAAAGGCAGTAGATATGCCATTAATTAAGAAAGCAGCATTTGACCAAGAGAACTTGAGAAACTTGACCTAGTCTGGCTTCTACCATTTTTATCAAGACATTGAAATTAGGTGTACAGACCAGCTAAAGTCCTATATTGCACCTTCAAACCTGACAAGTAAGCTCGAGTCTAGTTTTAGAATAGTCACTACACAGAGTGAGCACAGCTTCTACTGTTCAACTACCTTCTCAGGAATGCAGAATCAGGTAAAATTCTCTGCCTGTCTTGCTTAATCCTCCGGCAGCTTTAATAATATTGATTACCAAGTCCTTCTCTAGCGCCTTCTATTTTGCCATGCCATCGCTAGCACTACGCTCATTTTTTTAAGGTCGTATCTCAACGGAGATTCTAGAGTATTATTGTGAACAGACCCAGATCATACTAGGAACCACCTAAGTAGACGGCGCTAAGTAGGCTCTGCGCTTGGTCTGCTTCTTTTCACAGTGAAAAGAAGCTTCGTGCTCCTTCTTGCTTCCTGCTTCTCCTTCTTGCCACTGATCGTCAAACGCAGTGTAGGCTTTCATCTCTATACAAACAACACTCAGTTTACCTTTTCTTTGATCCCTCCCAACACTCCAGACGTTCAATTGTTTCAACTGCCTTGTGCACGTATTGTTGACACCCGCACATGAATGGCAGAAAATCTTTACAAATTGAATGACCACAATACCACCTTACTAGTTTTTCGAAAGATTAGATAGCTCAATGCTTAAAATCTGCTCTAAAATCGCGTTTTCTGCTACAGCTTCGGGTTTTCTAGGTGTCCGGTTCTAAAGTGACCTTTTACAAGAAGACCGCGTCCGCTCCACAGCCAAGTCTGCCACTTTTCAGCTACATAAAAGTGCTAAATTCAAGCTTGCTTAGACAGGGATACTATACCTAAATTGGTCGATGCATTCGTGACACCCTATATCGACTTCTGTACTAAAATGCTTGCTTGTCTACCGGCCTATACTATCAGTTGACTATAGTTGGTGCAAAATTCTGCAGCTAATCTTTTCTGTCGTGAGCGTCGAAAGTGCCATATACAGACCACTTCCCGAAGACCTGCAGTGGCTTATAATAAAGCATCGATTGGACTCCAAGGTTCCGCCACTCACTTTTAAGTTCCTTAATTCTCTGGCTGCAGCCTACCTATCAGACCTACTCCCCCACCAAGCTCAGCGTCGTACCACAGCTTTTCTGATTCTAATCGTTTATCTTACCTCGTGCGTGCCTCAAATTCTTTAGAGATCATGCCTTTAAATCTTATGCTCCCGAAGACTGGAACTCACTACCGACTGACAGCAGGACGTCGCCTGATTTGACGACATTTAAACAGAAGTTAAGAACTCTCATGTTTATCACAATATTTATTGTATCGTTGTGAATCTTTCTTTTTGCTTTTTGCTTGCTGACACTTTGCATGCAGCCACTAACCATATTGTACATGCTGACAGCATGCATGTCACCTCTGACCATATAGTGTTTGTTAGTATTGTGCATGTTAACACTAACTATTTAATCTTACTTGCTAAGCAGCACATATAATGTGCTTATAAAGAGATTAAGTTTTCTGAGGGCACTATAAAAATGCGCTATAAAAATTCTTATTGCTGTTATCTAGCCGAATAACTAGTATTTCTGTGTGCTGAATAACTAGTATAACGTGTATTTATATGTGCTGACACTGTGCATGCTATCGCTAGCCAAATAAACGATTTTCCTTGGCAGCACGTGCAAATTGCTTAAACAAAAGATTTAGCTCATTTAAATGTCTAAGGAAATGCATTAATCTTATTGGTTCAAAAATAACTACGGCTTGCTGCTCTAACAATTCCATTCAAGTCACAAATAGCAAAAGTTTATCGAGGTGCCTAACCCTAGATTGGTATTCAGTTTCGCGCGATACAAGTTCATAACTAAGCGTCCCGAGTTGAAGTAACTGTATATCTACTGTGACCTTGTGTGCTTATTTACCATTTAGCTAGGTCCTTGTGAAAACCAGCATCCTCCGTATTGCTGAATATAATGTTTTTGCAAAAGAGCGTCGTGGTTGTTCTCTAATTGCCGAACATATTTTAGCTGCAATGTATGTGTACTGAAAGGGCCGAATGAGTGTTACTCATACCTACCGCTTGATGCAGTGGATTTTAAAATACTATTCAGCCATGAGTTCTAAGCCAAATGTTGACTGGTCTCATTCATCCAGCTATTTGCTTATTACGCAAATAAACTTGGCCTTGGGAGATTTAAAAATAGCTTATTTTCTATATTAACCGTATGTATGAATATATCTAGTGCATTAAAGTAGTTTAAAAAATTGTGAATTACTTATCTTACTAAGAAATATTAAGCAAATGACATATGAGACATTCATGTGAGCAGCTAGTTCTGAAAATTAGAAGCACTGCTATCAGAATCCAGACTTTGATTTTGACTTCTAAAAGGCTAAACTGAGGCCAAGGAAGGCTTGTGTTAATTCATTTCCAAAGTCGTGTTGATCCTTAGACAAGCTGCGAAAATCTAAATTTGAGAGCTGAGCTTTAACCTAGGCAGATATTGCAAAGCTCTGAATGACTTGTCATCCTTTCATAGGTGGGTGATGTAGGTAATCAGCAAGATTACCCTAGCTTCATTGAAGCTTAAGACTGATCTTGATGGGCTTGCTCCCAAAAATTTTGGCAGTGAACAGATTCGCTGTAAAGCCGCTATACGAAGTCCAGGTCTTACGTCGATGAAACCGATTTTAATAACACCTTCCGTGTCCACACCCGGAAGCTTAGAAATGCCAGGTCGTCTTTTTTATTGGAAAACTAAAATCCTGACAGCTAAACCCAAAAAACCTTGCAGGATGAAAAAAAAATTAGTTTACAATTTTAAAAATTTAAATTTTTAAAAATTAAAAAAAATTAAATTAAAAAAAATAATAAAATAATAAAAGTAAATAATAAATATGATAATAAATATAATAATAAATAAATATTAAATAATAATAATAAACTAAATAATAAAATAAATAATAAAAATAAAAAATTTAAAAAATTTAAAAATTAATTGTGAGGTCTTACTCCCCGGATATGAACGATACTAACGGCTCGGCAGATACGCTTTCAGGTTACCTTAAAAAAGTTGCACATATTTGTGCCTCTATGAATCCAATTTCTAAAAGACGTAAATATTAACTTGCAAGGTGTGACCTGCTTTAAGAGATATTTTGAGTTTTTTGCATATTAAATGACTTTCTCTGTCAAATCTAAAAAACCGAGCTCGTCTCCTGAAGACCATATACTGTACATCGTCTTTCTGGTTTTCACGGGAATACAAAATTAATCCAGCAGCGACTCAGGTTTTTAATGTTTCATTGGATAATTGTGTCGTTCCAAAGGATTTCAAACGACCATCATTCAATCACCACTTAAAAAGCATGAATGGGATTCAGAGTTACTACCAAAAAAATCGCTCAGTTTCCCTAATTTCCTTTTGTCAAATATTCTCGAAAAGATTGTCGATGAGCAGTTTTTAAACTTATTGAAAAAATGAATCATAAAAAAATGTCAGCTCGGATTTAAGCGACACTCAGACAGCTTTTCTTCCTGTGACTAAAGACGTCGTAATTAGTGACGATGACAGCAATGCTACTGCCCTAGCCTTGTTTATCTATAAGCTGCGTTCGACACTATTGATTGAGGTGATCTACTTGAGGAATTAAGGACAACGATCAGTGAGGCAGACGTGGCATTGGCGTGGTTCAAATTGTTTAAACTGATCAAACTTACGTGTACGATCACGTTAAATACGTGTGGTTTGGTTATCAAGCCTTATCCACAATTCCGGTCGCTTGTAAAGTTCTACCGTGGTCCGTTCTCGGTCCTTTACTGTTAATTTATACCGCACCTTTGAAGAAAGTGATTTGCCTGCACGGGATCAGCCATCACTTCTACGCCGACGACATGCAGCTGTATTTGTCGAGCAAATCACTAGAATCTGCTAGAGTTACTTACGAAATAAACGCTTGCTTTGTAAACATTTGATTCTGGTTGCAATAATTACGATTTTTTTAGCACCCTCAGATACATTTCTTACTAGGAACTTTGCATGTGCTGTGCACGAAGAAAGAGGTAGGTTTTTAGTTTATCTTTATATGTCATGAAGTCGGGATCCCGGCAATTTTCCTGGAGCTTAACGATGACAAAACCAAACTCCTACTCATAGGACACTCTAAGCTTGCAGCTGGACTAGGATAGTTTGAATTTCTATTCAGTAACGGTGTACTACTGCAACCATCGCAATGTTCACGAAAAGTTAGGTGCCCTCTAAGATAACTGCTTATATTTTTAAAAGTTGAATTCAGATGACCACTTCTCTAGCAGGCCATCAAGTCCGATTTATATCTAAGATTAAGGACAGCATACTGCGGTCGCTTGCCAGAAGTTTAACGAACTCCTGGTTCTGTCTCGGTAAATCTACTGCAAATCCGTTTTGCTCAACCAGAAAGTCCACAGAGTCGTTCGCTGAATTAGGGAGATATATATTAGGGAATGCAAAAGAAGAGACTCCATTCAGCTGCCGATTATAATGCGAAGACGAGTCATCAAATCGCAGAAGTCATTAGATCGACAAGCGTCTTCTATGAAGCCTACAGTATCGTCAGATGGCACTCACAAGTGCCACCGAACTTTGCAAAAACACGGTAGCTCATCGGTTAATGGTGACAGTTGGCTACTGTTGCATTACTATTAATGAGACACCGTCAACAGAAAATTAGCAAAATATCTAATCGCTTTCAGGGATTAGAGAAGCAGTCAGTGACCTAAGCTGTGTGCACGGCAGCAGTTTTAAAGCAAATAAAGATAGACACTCACAGGCTCCACGCAAGCTATTACAGGCACACAAAAACGAACACTTGATTCCTCACATATTACGCCAAGGCAATGGTATCAGACGCCTGAAAATTTTCAGCCGCCATTTCTATGCTCTTATGTAAAATGCTAAACTCTAGCTTTCAAGCAGCGTATAGGGTATTTATATTTCAACAACATTAGCTAAACTATGGTGTGAACCTATTCTAACTGTGTTCTATGGTTGTTCTATTATTTCATTATCTATTCTATTGTCTATTAAAATCTATTATATTAAGCCTGTTCTATTATCCACTATTACTCTTAAATATATCATATACATATATATATATATATATATATATATACATATTGCTATAAATTATTGCCTGTTCAATATATTTCACACCATATCGTTTTTGCCAACTTCCATATTAGCCACAATAAGTTCAATCCTGCTGCTGTCGTGAGCTGACTTAAGTTCAGACTTCGCTTTAGTCACAGAATTATTCTAAATAGACAGCTGCATGGCCGAAACATTTATTCGCTTCAGATACAGACGTAGCTCTGCCTTTAAGGCACCCATACTTTCAAGACTAATACATCAAAACTGCTGCCATATGCTGCTTGACTGTCACTATTGCCTCATGAAATCCTCGGGATGACGACCGTACATTCCTATACAGCTTAAGGTCATTACTACGCTCTTTGTCGATTTGCTTAAGTTTGATGAAGAACGGAATAGAAATTTGCAGATGTGCGGCAGTAGCATTTTCTTTATTCCGAAGCTCGGCAAGAAGATGGCCGCATCGGCTTTCAAACACTAAATACGTCAGTCCGCATACAGATAGTGCGAGTAAAGAAATCCGTCTTTCAGGTTCAATGCTGACCACTAGACTGAAAATCGATAAGACTGATCTAAGACCACTTCACAATGTCCTCCGCGTTTAATCTAACACTTCCGATATAAATGCGGCCTCTGCACTAATGCGCCCAGGCTGCACAAGCAGTCAGTGGCGAAGCCAGGATTTTCATCTAAGGCAGCACGACTAGCAAAATATGCATGTAGGGAAAAGACAAGAAGTATTTAAATGTAAGCAGAGTCAGATCCACAATTCATCATTTTTAGCGTAAAGTCGTGGCGTCTTTTCAACGTGATGTCGGCCGTTGATCAACGAGTGGACTTGTAGCATAGTTTCTTCGCTAGCGACGGTCGCTGGGAGGTGTAAGAGGGGACGGCCCAGCTCACTGCCGCGCTGTGAGGGAGGAGAGAAAAGCATGCCAACTTGGCTCATCCTCTGCACACAGTGCTCTTAAAAGTGCTAGTCAATTCCGACGCCCGCCAAATAGCCGGGACACCTGAGCCTTGGAAAAATTATTACGGATTTGTAAGTGTTGCACCACAGCGTATACATGAGCCTATAGCAGCAGAAACAATCATCAATGAAAAGCACCCGCATTAAATACAGCATGTCTTTTGGCTACCGAATGCGTACAGAAATCTGCTTTGGCAGTGATTGCTCTATTCAAAAAACTCTCCTGCATAACACCCTGATAGCCTTTGTGGCTTTGTGGCGTTACTGACTGAGATATAATGCAATACAATACAATGCCTCAAATCCTTTGGAGACCGAGCATTTAGTTCGTATGCTTCCAAAGCCTGGAAATCACTCCCGACTTGCGTCAGAACATCCCCTGACTAGACCACATTTAAAAAGAACTTACAAACACCTATTTAGAACACTATTTAGTGGGTTCCTGTGATTCGTCCTTCATGTGCTTATGCGTGCTGACACTGTGCATGCTGTCAATAACCACATTTGTATGCTGACCCTGTGCATGTCACCCCTAACCATGTTATAATTTTGTTTATCAAGCACGGTACTACTACCATTCAATCACGTTGCCCTTCGCAGCAAATGTAAAACACCTAGAAAAAGATTGAGTTCTCCGAGGGCGCTTTATCAAGTGCATTATTTTAATTATTATTATTATTCCAGGCGGGTCGGCTGGAGACAAATGCGCACCATCCAACTGGAGCAGACAACTGCCGAAGGATAGCGAGCCCATTAAGAATCTTTCGTACTGACCCGTGCTAGGGTCCACCAGCACGGCTAATGGCTCCCACGTAGCTTCCTCCGATTTTCAATACACCGACGTATTATCTGAACGATCGTCTGGCAGGTGCGACCGCTCTTATCCACAGACGTCTTAGTGTAATCTCATAAATGACTTAATATTTTCGCTTTTAAAAATCACTGCACTAATTATAACTAGACATTTGCATTGCGTCCTAATAAATCCAAACCCATCAAAGATATGAAACAAGTTTACAGCACGCCATGATCGCGGAAGCTGATGAGACAATACGAATTATAATAGTACTCGTTAGCTTGGATTGCCCCAAACAGGAAGTCGATCTTTGACAGGAAACTGTGTGACGTCCTCGGGAAGGAGGCGTGTTCCGCTGCTTTTCACGCGGTGTAGCTCACTTCCGAGCGTCGGGTCGATGCGCCAAGTGAGCAACGAGCAGGTAGCTTCGCCTGCACAGTTTCCGACGCAGTTTTTTACTTCCCACCGCCAGCGGTCAAGCGTTTCACGATGCGATCGAGTTACCTAGCCAAAGTAGATTTAGCCGTAACTTTATTCGCAAGCGGACAAACGCATTGAGCATCTAATTTGACTTTTCCCGACATTCCTCGCACATGATCGCCATGTCTAGCACATCGACCTGGCCCTGTCCGGCTACAAACGGATTGTAGTGGCCTCCACTTTCTGACAGAACTAGGTAAACAAATAGAACTCGTAATGGCGCTAGAATCAGCCGACATGTGACTAAAGATTTGCAATGCATGCTGGTTGGTCGACGGAGCGATTCACGGCAGCAACGAAGAGCGCCTCCTACCTTAAAATAACGAGTCACTACTCGTACCAAAAAGAAGTCATGTTGACAGCGAAGTAGGCTTAGTGGCGTTCAACAGCCGTCATGACGTGCTCAACGTTTGTGAAGCTCAATGACCAGCAGAGCAAGACTCGACTCAAATGTCAAGGTCAACTCCTTGAGCCAGGCTCGCTGACTACTGCGTGTCTTCGGCTTTTATCCTGCCTTGACCAGCCTTGAGGTTATCACACAGTCGGCTGCGAGCCATTTTAATTCAGGGACCGCGGATAATGAATTTAAGTCACAATCCGGCTGATTCAGCACGCCATTTCAAAATACAGGGCACTGGTGAGCCGCGATGGCGCACTAGGTAAAGCAGTAGCTTTTCACGATCTCGGTTCCAAGGTCGTGAGTTCGAATCATCCGACGGGCGATCTTTAATCGCTGCTGCAAGCGGTAGTGATAGCCGTCGAGGCTCTTCTGTCGCTATGCACGAGATGCTGTTAAATCAGCTGGTATGTTATTATTATTATTATTATTACAGTAGTAACTGGCCATCTTCTTGGGGCACCTGCACCGATGCCCGGCGTTTCCAGGACAGACTAAGGGCTTGAACATCAAGGTCGCGACGACGAGCTGTGCGGGTTCAACCCCAGCCAGTGACGTCAGCAGATGCTCTTAGTGCTCCTGTTGCCATTCTGCCGCGAGGGTGCGCTTCTTGTCCAAGAACGACTCTCACTTCCACCCCTGACTAAAGGCTAGACCGTGCAGGAAAAAAACGATTCCCTATCCATGGAGCGACTCTGCCTCTTCCCTAGCCAGAGATGAGAACGCTCGGAAATCTAACAGCGTGCTCTCGTGCGAATGCATCCGACGTCCGACTTCCGCGCCCCTGGCCTTTTCACCGAGCAACTGGGTTTCGGAACCGCTGCTGCGACCGTTTGCAATGTAATGCAATGTATCTCCGTCAGTAACTCCACAAAGTCATAAAGACCATGTGGGCGTTACGCAGGAGAGTTTTGTATAGCACACTCACAGCCTAAGCGGCTTTCGGTACGCATTCGGTAGCCAACAGACTTCGTCTCACGCAACAAAGAGAAAGTTGGAAGCATAGCAGAGTTAGGAGAGCAGTTGAGGTAGTGAGGAGCATAGAAGTAGCAGTTCAGGACCGCTGAAAAAGATCTGCCATAGTCGGCAGTTGGAGAGTAGATGTCGTTGCGTAAGAATTGTGGAAGCGAGTTCCACAGTCTAGGACCTGCAGAGCTAAAGCTTCTGTCACCAACGGTCTTTAAGCGGAGGAATGGGAGAGCTAATTTATTGTCCACACAGGACCTGAGGGCGCGAACAGGCTGAAACTGATGCAGTAGTTCAGCTAGGTATGAAGGAGCCAAGCCGTGGCGGGCCTTGTGGGTCAGCTCGCCGCTAGGCGGTGCGTGTGCCCGGCCAGCTTTTTGGCTGGTCGGCAATTCTCTCCGGCTGACTTCCCGCAGCTCTACTGGCGGCCTAAGCGTCGTCGTTTTAAATAGTTCGTGCAAGAGGTCGTCTTCTTCCTGGCACTCTGATCAATTGACTCAAGCTACCAATGTCTCCTTATCCCAGGGACTCTCCAGAAAAGGCATGGGGCTTTTTCAGGTTTTCGTTACTCGTCGCAGCAGCCCCTATAGCCGTGACTAAGCTTTCTCAACTAATTTGAATCTCAAGTAAGGATTACGAAAAGAAGTGTTAAGTGTGGATGGTCCAGATGGGTCAGATGTGATAGAATTCTAATGTATTAATGCTCATGCATGCTCGTGTAGGACTCGCACCTTCCCATGGTCGTTGCTCGAGGGTGAGTATTTCTTTTTAGCGAAACAGCTAATCCCTACATGCCCTTACGCTACACATAATTAAAATAAATATAATCAACGTGTATAGCGCCCTAAGAGAACCTAACCTCTCTTCAGGCGCTTTGCGTATGACTCAGGGCTCGAGCCCACGTCCTTTCCCAGAACTTGGTCGGGGCGAGCACCTTAACCAATGGGTCAAACCAGTGAGGCAAATCGTCCCAGGATCAGACCAAATTTCCGTTTAGCACTCATGTCTTCCAATTAGCCAAGCTGGCAATTGGGAAAAACTTGCACTGTGCCCTCAGGCCTGCTCCTACCCAAGGGAACAGCTGTCTCTCCGCCCAGCTATCATTAATACTAAAATCATTCCAAAATGTGGATTGGCTAAAACTTTGTCAGATCACAGCAAGAGAAGCAGTAATTAACGAATATTGATACTTTAGGTATCGTGATGAAACGAGCATGCGAAAGCACAAATTTCGCATGTTCAGAGCAGCACCCGTCATGCTTCCAAAGCGTTATTTCGGCACATTCGTTAGTGGGATCTTGATTAGTAGCAGCCCCGGTTTGAAACTTGCATTAAGCATCATGCACCATGATCGGGGCAAAACGCACATGAAAAAGACAGGTACACCGAAAAGCACTGAAAGTTGATAATTGCCGATTTGTCTTTAGCATATATTTGAAGGATAAAAATCATTGCATGCAATGAAATTGGCTGGAAGTGAGTACAGTACTAGAATTTTAGAACATCCTAGGTGAGGGCATAATCAATAAATTTACAGCGTAGGATAAGGAGTGGTTATTCGACTGGCAGCGGTCAGTCGAGGAGCAGGCCATATCACGTGACTGGAGGAGCCTGATGATCGGATAGGCAGGCTGGTGCAAGTGAGAGGAGCGAGCTGCCGGCCAGACTGAGGTGATTTCGAAGCGTATTGATGGCTGATAGAGATAAACTGTATCTCTTACTGAAACCTGGTTGCTGCCCCCGACAACGGCCCAGACGAGCAGGCACGCTTCGGCAGACCTGAATCGTCGGAAGCTGTACAATGAGAAAGCCCCGATCTCAGCTTTTTAAAATGCATCAGGGAGTATGTCTTGGGTTATGTTGCAGACATTTCCAGAGCCAAGTAGTTTATTCAATTCCTGCGACATACAAGTTCTTATAGCTAGAAAAAGTAAGAAATATTTCCGCTAAGGCCCTTCTTACGAAATGAATATGAGACTGATGAAACGGCCGACCTCAATTTTTTGTTTTGAAGCAAGCCCGTGTAATTGCAAAAGCTCAAAGATATTTGTGTCAAGTTATTTACAGAAAAGACAATTATATAGATCAAAATGGGTCAACATACCATGGAAATTATATTAGAGGAGTAAGTTGAGAGCCCACAAATGAAATAGGAAACGAGGAAGTCTGACAAGAGCTAGAGAATTACAAACTATACAAAATGAGCTTTGGAGCCCAAATAACTTTAACGAACTTGAATTTTAATTTTTGAGCAACTGATGACCCACAGCTAAAGCCAGACATGTTCTGCAAAACAAGCAAAAATTTGGTACACTGAACAAAATCCTTGCCAGGAAGTTCAATCACCTCTCAAACTTGTAAAAAAGCCATATATCCACTAAAAATGCATCAAGTTAATAAAAAATTCTCTGGAAAAAATGAAAAGCAAAATATATTTTAGTGCATCGAATCTGTAACATTTTTAAATGTAGAATGCATGAAAATTTCGGAACGCAAGAATTTTAATATAAACAGGAATTTCACCGTAGCAATTAAAAAGCTAAAGTTGAAAAATATAAAAAGTTACCAATTAAATTACCTCAACCACTGTGCTTTGCCGTGTATTTTACATTAAAAAATCAGCTAGCATTAGATCTGCCGTTCATTTATGAGAAACCAACGGACACCTTGTAATTTCTGCTTCTCTGCCTGCTAGGGTTGGCGTCTCGTTGCTTGCTTCTCTAGTAAAGGTGGCTGAACCTTGGGAGTCACTGTTCTTCTGGGCTCAGCACTGCTGCAAAGTGAATGCCCACGTTAGGTGAGCCGTGATGACAAACTAGGTAAGGTGGTTTCTTTCACGATCTCAGTCCTGTCGTCGCGTGTTCGAATCCTGTGGTGGGCAATCCTTTGTTGCCGCCGCACGCGATGATGATAGCCGTTAAGGCTCTTCTGTCGTTATAAAAAAGAGGCTGTTAAATCAGCTAGTATTTTTGCTTATTTTGCCAAAGCCGTCTGTCTTGAGGATCTAGCCGTGCGCACTCGAGGCGTAGATAAAACAACAGACGGCCTTTAACTAAGGGAGCTGTTAGATTTCCATTTTACATAGGGCCCATTATAGGCGTTAGTTGGGTTATAGACAATAGAGAATTGTACCTATCTGAACCTTATCTCTCTCTCTCTAAATATGTATGCACACACACATATATATATATATATACATATATATATATATATATATAATTATGTACATATGTACGTATATATGTATATGTGTTGTGCATATTTGTGTGTTAGTGTGCGTGTGTGTGCGTGTGTGTGCGTGTGTGTGTGTGTGTGTGTGTATCTGTATATACATGTATCTTTCTATCTACCCCCTCTTGTTTTCTCTACAAATAGATAGTCAATGGCTGGATTATTCGATCTGCGTCTCGCCATCTGGCACTTGTGTGGGTTTGTTCTAGCACAGTGGTTCTCAACCTTCCTAATGCTTTTAATACAGTTCCGCATGTTGTGGTGACCCAAACCGTAAAATTATTGTGTGAAAATGTGGAAATGCGTTTTTACCGGTAGTCTTAGGTGACTCCTGTGGAAAGGATCGTTCGACCACTAAAGGGGTCACGACACTCCAAGGTTTCGAACCCCTGCTCTAGTAACCTCAATAAGGCATGCACTGCAATAAACGATCGCCATATAAATGGCAGCAATTGGTAGCCACTCTAGACGTCGCCTCTGCTCATACAGGATAGAATATGTATCATTCAAAGTGAGAAAACTAACACCAAGCACCCGCACCGCGGTGACTGCACACAGAATTTTCGAGCAAAACCTGGCCTCAAGCTCCGATAGCTGACCGCAGCGTTCCGTGGACACGTCAAACTGGCCGTCTGTCGCATGCCCGACCTGCCGGTACCAGCCTTTGTCTTTCTCCAGCTGGTAATCCCATCTTACGCCAAGTTGAACGCAATACGCTCGAAGAATGTACATCTCACCGTTTGCTAAGGGGCGTAGCCCACTCCTGAGTGCCCAATCGAACCACCGCCATCTTAAATAGCTTATGGAAAGGTCACCTCTTCCTGAACAATTTAAAACTGCACTCCACGGGTACAGCAGGCTGCGAGGGACCTTTTTCAAGGAAGAATTTAATCAATTTAAATCTGCACTGCGCTTTCCTTCTACCTTCGCATGGCCGTCCAACTATCACTGCTTAAGTGTGAAGCAGAGAATCCCCCGTGTGCTTCACAGCCGCTCTTTATTCGATTAAGTAGACTGCACCACTGCATACCTGCCATTCCTTTTCTTGATGTGGGGGCGGGGAGGGAGACAGTTAACTGCACTGGGATTCTCCCTGGGGCGGACTGGTTTCTCCGTTGAGCAACCGTTCGGCTCAAGATCTTTCCAAATAAGTGAGATTCTCCTCGTGGTCTATGACCACCACTGCATCCTTTCCTTAGTGACTTGATCGTGCTTCCTTGATAGCAAATGTGAAGAGCATAGAAAGAGATTGAGTTCTTCGAGGGCGCTATATCAAGTGCATTATTTTTATAATGACTCCATGTGGCAACTCTCCGACTGCTACCGTATCGGTTCTATTCGCAGCGGTCTTTCTCCTAATATATTACTAGCCACCCTCGGGCCATCGGGGCCAAGAGTCTTGCGGATAATGCTCCACTACCCTAACCTTCAAGAGGTAGTATGGTTCATTTGCATTCATTTGGTTATTAGTCGTGCTCCACTGGATCGAGACGAATACGTTGCATCGAGCACAGTCAACGGCAGTTAGGTCAATTCTGTAGCCCACAGACGGAACTAGTATTGTTGGTCTTTCCCTCCCGAAATAACGCCTTTTCCTTCGGTCACCGGTACCTTAGAGTGCTCCTGCTAGAGCGGCAAAGATTAACAGTTGTCCACCGGAAGGAGGAGGAGCTCGTCCACCTTCCCCCCTCCCCCCCCCCCTGCTGGCGATCCAGATTGGCCCAATACCGAATGGTGGTTGAGCTGGCTGGGTGAGCAATAAGTGCGTCGCCTTGCCTACAGAGGTCGTGGTGCTATCCCAGTTATCGTTGCCATGGTCGTGATGTCGTTGGCGTTCGCTGGACCTGATTGCAGATCCTAAATGGGGAAAACTGAGAGAATCTCACAATTGCAAAATGGCAATGTCGAAAAGCTTCTATGTTGGTCGAATCCACGCGCCTTGAAAGCACTCGCCGAGACAGCCGAACGAACCTGCAGTTCCCATAACTCCGACAGGGGCCGGCAGAAAAATCAAGCACTGATGGATACGATAAGAGCGAATTAGCTAGAGCATACCACACAATGGGTAGCTAGAGATGGGACACGGCGCTAAGGCCGAAAGTTCGTCTACTCGGTCGTCGCTCATGAATAGCTTCCACTGACACCCTGAGGGAAACATGAGGAGCGGGCGCCGAGCTCCATGGAAATTGAAGCGAAACGTGAACCCATTACGAGGTTGGAAGCTGACCTGCCAGACAATGGCGATTGATTGACACTTGTGATGGATTGCATGCTGGATACGATAGACTGAGATTCGTTCGGGACTTGGCAAAGACAGTTGTGGGGGACGGAGTCATACAAGGACCTCCGACGAGAAAGTATAGAATAGGCTGCGACTTTGATGCTTCGGTGGCTTTTCATCTGTTAGCTCCTGAACCTGAACCTGAACCCCTATTGCCTCTAAACCATGTCCTCGTTGTTCTTTTGATCTAGGAAGGCAGCACATTTAGGCAGACCAAAGAGGGTCCCTGGTGAGTGTGACGATCGAGCGGGGCGAATAGTAAAGAATTGGCCGACCGGATTTGGTTAGTTTCGTAGGAACTTTTACTAGCCCTCCTGACTCAGATAGGCTTCTAACTTTCACCTTTGCGTGAGGCGAAGTCTGTCGACTACTGCACGTGCATCGAAAAGCTGCTCAGGTTTCGAGTGAGCGATAAAAAACTCTCCAGCGTAACTATCCAATCAGTCCTAGCGGCTTTGCAGAGTTACAGGCATATACAAATTCTATTACATAAATCGCTACTAGCACGACCCACGGAATGACCGTGGGCTCCCTGTTGGCAGCCGTGTGACTTGGTACTCGCAACGCTGAGCATCCTTGGCATCGGCTGGCAACAGGCGACACTTGTAAATGGTAGCAACCCCTTTACAAGAGCTACGGTCGAGCAATCCTGCTACAGTTAGCGAACAAGACGTAGCTGAAATTGATTTCCTTAGTTTACACGTATTCAAAGCGACCGTTCATAATTAGGCCTCGAATTTAAAAATTACAGCCTCCACGTAATGGGTAAATTTTGCCGCGGCTGCTCAGCAGTGGGCAAATAAAGTAGTAGCATGACTAAGGCGGATGACGCTACCAGCAAGATTAGTTGATATAAAGCAGGGCACAAGGCTTCGCCGGAAATGCTAGATGACTCCTCGCTGCTCTGAAGGCCGAAAGTCGGGGACTGCTTACCGCTGTTCTACTGGCAACGAGTACAGGTTAAGCAGTCGTGTCGATGGAAGCGAATAAGGACAAAACTATCCCTTGAGTAACGGATCGAAGCTGCAATGTAGCGTTAGCACTAGTAGAACTCACTCAACCAACCTGCTTTACAGCAAAGCTGTGCTAGTGCCAACATGAGGTCATACTATGACCTTAACAGGGAAGCCAACTTGGGGCCATGCTAGCAAAGCAGATTCAAAACCGCAACAAATTTACATGATAAGACAATTCTTGAAACCTAAGTATCTACTGCGAGACATTGACGACTTATGTCATCTGAATAGTCACCAGCAGCAACAGTTGCGAAGCAGCATCGAAAGGTTCCACGAGATTTGGCTCAGGGGTTAATGTGTTTGCCTTTGACTACCAAGGTCGTGAGGTTGAGCCCTGCGGAAAATGTGAAGCGCCTTAATAGAGATATAGTTACCTTAGCGTGCTATACAATAGAAAATATTTATATTACTGAAAAGTGATCACGACCTAATGAAACCAAAGTTGTGGATAGTAATTTTTTGCATAATAAATTAGGCTGCACAGGAAGCACGTCAATCGTATACACATATCAGGAATTTTCAGCATGCTTAAGCAAACAAAGGACGATTTACAGGGACCTAAAAAACTCGGTGAGGAACCGGAGCGTTTGACTTCTTTTAAATGTAATCAAGTCAGAAAATTTGGTTCCGTCTATAGAGTAGGAGTAACGGGATTCGAAAGCATGCACACTGAAGGCGCAGTCTCTAATCGATTGCCCACTGTTTCCGTTTTTCCCTCTCTCTCACTCAATCTTTCTCTCTCTCTCTCTCTCTCTCTCTCTCTCTCTCCATCTTCCTCTCTCTTTCTCCCCTTCCTTCTCTCTCGGCCTCTCCACTTTCTTTACTATCCCTCTCTCTCCCTCCCTCTCTCTCTCTCTCTCTCTTTCTTTCTTCCTCCCTCTTTCTCTCTCTATCTACTCCTCTCTCTCTCTCCCTTCTTCTCTCTCCCCCTCTCCATCTCCTTTACTCCCCACCTCCTTCTCTCTCTCTCTCTCTCTCTCTCTCTCTCTCTCTCTCTCTTCATCTCCCTTCCTCTCTCCTCCCTCTCTCTCTCTCTCTCTCTCTCTCTCTCTCTCTCTTGCTCTCTCTCCCTCTCTCTGTTCTTGTTTCCCCGTCGCTATTTCTTTTTTACCACTACACGTTTTTCTGCGACTTTCTTAAGCACAGTGACTTTAAATAAATAGCAAACTGATCGTCGTGTCTGGATGCGGCAACTAATAGAGGCGAGGAGGCCTTTTTTGCAGTGTTCGCTAAGTGTAATCCCCGTCGCTTACATGGATAGGTTGGTTGGGGGCACAACTAATTGCCTGGAGTCAGAAGAACGAACGGTACCACGCTTAGTTGATTGGGAGGTAGTCCGTGTAGGCAAGCCGGTGGAGGAGAATCAAAGAAACTAAAATGTGAGTGACGCAATATTTAAGTTTCTACTCTGTTTGATAAGCAGCCAGTGCAGGTCAGTAAGAATTGGCCTAATGTGGCAATCGTGGCGCTCACGACTGACAAGCTCAGCTGCTGAGGTTTACATTACCCACTATAAATTCCTTACAGCACATGTCGGCTGATCTGAAAGCAATTAGGTCGAGACGTCACGACTGGAGCCACTTTGACATAATTCTTAAAAGCAGGCCCAGGTTTTGCAATGTCACGAATCTACACTTGGCCAACTTGGCTGTTCAGGTGCTAACCCCGACCATGATTTATCCAAGATCGTGAGCCCAAGCCCCATGGCATATGTGAAATGCCTGAACAGAGATTAAGTTCTCTTTGGTAGGTATTTAAATGAATTACACACACACACACACACACACACACACACACACACACACACACACACACACACACACACACACACACACACACACATATATAAAGATATATATATATATATATATATATATATATATATATATAAAGATATATATATATATATATATATATATATATATACTGTGGAGCTGATCTGGTCGTCTAGCGAAATATCACTTTGGAATATGAATAAACTTTATGTGCACGCATTCCAGGAGATAGCGTCGTCTGGCCATTTTGAATGAACGTTTTTTGAATTGTTCGCGTCACTAGATTTTCTCTTCCCTAGTGAGTTGCTTTAATGGTCAAGGAATTTGGGCGATTTGGCTGTTTTCCAAGTGCGAATGTAAGCAATATATGGCGCCGGACGAATTGAAAGAGTTCATTGCGCTAGAAGGCAGGGATTAATCATAGCACGGCTACATATTATCTTCTACTAGATAACGAAAGCCTTGATTTCGTTGGGCGATTACATGGAAGATATTTGAAGTGTAATTTGTTAAATTAAGTAAGTCAAGCACAGATTGTAGTGGTACTCATACTTGAGACGCTCCTCGACATTTACATCAAAGTTCCAAATTCTCGCTCTGCGAAAGCCCATAAACCATTGCCATACCCCGCAAGCAATGCCGCTCAGGCGAGTTAATTGGCGCTTGAGAAGGGCTTGGGGGATCAATAGTATCAAGCGCGCTGCCGAAAGATGTAGCTAACCAAGCAGCGAGACCCTATCCATGCATTTTTGATATCGTCATACACAAAAATACCATTGCGGCCTCTCTTCATGGATTAGTTGCTAGATCTGACTTGAACTTGATAGCTAGGTTTGATGTTTCGACATAAGAATTGGTTAGACTGCCATTAATTGATTGGTTGGTATTGATAGGATATGTAGTAGGGAGCCCAAACAAAAGCTATTTAAACATTCTGATCTTTTAAATCTTGACTTAAAGAAATAAAAGTTGTGATACACTGTTAGTAAAATCGATAGCAATGAGTACGTTTTATTAGAATTAGTTTCGTTGGCAGAATAGAGATGCATGTTAGCCTCTGCAGCATTGCTTTCCTCGAAGATTGATTCGAGCTTCTAGAATCCGTGTGTCTGTTTTGGCCTATACTTTGCTGTACCGGGCTAAACGAGAATTCAGAGCCTTAAGTGCTCCGCAGTTTAGCCCAGGGTTGAGGTCCTCTCGCTTTAAAACACAGGTTATGTTTTAGAGCCCCGTAGTGAATGATCAACAATTTTCGATTGCAAGCAGTGGTGATGGTCGTTAAGCTTCTTCTTCTGTTATCTAAATTAGGCTCTTAAATAAACTAACCTTTAGCTTTTTCAAAGTTTACGTGCAAGTGAATTTTGCCCTCTGTGAATTCATCGTATAGTTAGGGTAAAAAAATATGGCGATCCATAGCACCTTGCTGAAACCTGGGAAGTCTCCAACCGTACCGGCGTGTAAATGACATTGTCCCACAGTGTAAATGACAGTGTCCCACACCTAACACATAATACCAGGCTTCACCAGTAGGCGAAACGTACTATCGTTTCCAATGAGCTCATGAACTTCAGAAACGACCAGCGCATTTCCCGACGCGTTCACAATTACTCAGAAACGACCAGAAATTTGCCTTTCCCCGTTACACTAGTGCGAAAATATTCTTATAGCTGTCTGTACTCTCGCATTAAAGTTGTACCTATTTATTCGCAATTCAGCTAAAGTTTAAGGTAGATGTGCTAGCTCTGGTTTCTTGCATTGCACTTTTGAGCCACCTGTTACACGAGGTGCGTTAAATACGATCAACCAATGGTCTCATCTCCAGCCACGAGATTTTGCGTTCGTCTGTGTGAATTTGACTGAGGCTGAATTTTTAAATCACTTAGCCATCGTAGTTTCCAAGCCACCGTGGCTTCTAGTTGTGCTGCTTTTTTTTCCAGCTACACGCTTTTCGCGTGCCGGGATTTATCTTGTGCACGTTAAAACAATGTTAAGTTACCTCGGCACGGCCGAGATGGTATAACCGAAACAATGCCAAACAGAAACCTCAATCCAATAGATGTGCATTGTACGTGCTGAGCAAATAATGCTCCAGCTGGTAGTATTTTTCCCTGCCACTGGCAAATGCTACTGATGAGTGCACGCAAGTACAAGTAGCAAGAAAATCTTTCACGCTGCTTAACATTTCGGAATGAATAGTTTGCGAATATGCCATCTATAGGAACAGATTTTTGTCTCGAGCGTTCCAGTTTAATTTTTAACGCATAAAAGTGACAGGGTTTTTCAAAGAATGCGCGATTTAAAACCTGTTGCCGTAAGAGAAAAAACAGGGCTGTACAAAACGAGCGATCTTCTAAAACCAAACACACTGAAAAAGAAACCACCATTAAAAAAAGCTAATTGTCGTACAATAGTCTGCAGAGAAGGTAGATTAAGTAAAGGCTAGCTGACTATAGTAAATTATATTACAATTTAGAGCATTTCTAATTACAAATAATTGAATTAGCGCCACAAGGAGAATTACTGTGAAAATTTACCTGTCAAATTAGTCAAAATTGTGACTATCTGGAGGCCAGGGGAAGGTTATAGAACTCTCCAGGGGATAGCATAGCTGTTGCAACCCGCCGAGTCACTCTATCGTCCAGCCGGTTTCACGCGACTATACGACAGGTCTGACCGTTTCCTGCACTAAGCACGTCGTTAGCAAAGAGGCCCTCCCAGCTTCCTCGCCTCCCGCCCTATAGACGGTCGCCTCGGTCGGGGAACGCCAGCCCTTAACCGTAGCATGCTCTTGCCCAGCTAACCGCCAACTCCGCGCGCATTCATTCGTGCATTCATCCATCTGAAGTATAAAAAATTGAAACAGAAACCTGCACTCTCGCTAATACACATGAGCACACCTGTCTTTCGATATCATGACTGCCTCCACTCAGTTGTCTCTCCATTTAACACACTCTGGAGCTACACTACGTGCTATGTCGGTGCCTGCCAACAGTTGCTTAAGTAACTTTCTTTTTTATAAAGCGTTAGCTTTCCGGACAGTTTAAAAAACTCAGATTTGAGCTCTCGTTATAACTGATTTAACAGCCTCATATAAATTTATGAGCGGCTCACTGCCTGTGGATTCACTCCGCTGAGTCGCAATTCCGTCACGGAAGACAACGCTGGCTGGTTTACGGAAGTGCACCGCGTTGCCACACGACGCAAGTGCACCATCTTGCGGCGTGACGAACTTTCTCGATTTAAGTAATATATATATATATATATTTTTTAAATACTATATTGAATATATATATATATATACATATATATATTAAGTATATATGCATGTATTTAGAGCCAAACATTTAAATTGCCATTTCTGTAGCTGAAAGTAGGCAAAATTTGGACATTTAGTGCAACTAAGGGCTTGTAGTTGATGCAAAACTGTGCAGTCATGCTTGTCAGTCGTGATCGTCACAATTCCATTAGTAAAACACTTCTCACTGACCTTATTTGCTCTCCAGCGAGCAGTGCATCGATATTTACCTTTTTACTAACTTTTCGGCCGCTTCACTCTCTTGCTCCTGCCTGCCTCTTATAGTTACTTCCTAAGCAGGCTAGAAGCCTAACACAAGCTCTTTATGACTCAAGTTGCTTAGCTATGCTTCGAACCAATCTCAAGTTCTTAGAAGACCGTGCCTTTGGTCTATATGCTCCCGAAGTCCCGAGCTCACTCACGACTGACGTCATGATATTCTCTGACTTAAGGACATTTGAAAAAGAAGCTAAAAATGCGATTGGTCCTCGTACAATTTGCTGGGTCATTGCGGTTTTTCCTATGGGTGCTTAACCGTGCTAATTCTCTGCATATTATCTCTAACCAGATTGCCACTTATTCAATACTGCAATACATGCAAAAGGGCCTCGAAGGAGAGGTAGTTGCTTTTGTGGTGTTATGCAAATGCTTTGTTAGTGTTATCGGCTTAAACGTCTATGCTATCTTTGACATGCTAGTCAATAGATTTCATTTGTGATTAGCAGACCTTTACCGAAATGTGTAATCCTTTATTCTGCCTGTGCCAATGCTCATCTGGCCCCACGGCTGTCTCTCTCAATTTCTCTTCAGTAACCCTAGATGTTTAACGAGGATTATTTAAAATAACCGTCGTATGACTAGAGCCACGTAGGCCACAGGCGAGATGGCAGTACGCTAGTTATTTCCTAGGCCACTACAGCTGGGCGAGAGAGGGCGGACACACTGCTTAACCAAGATCACGCAGAGGAAACCAGGGCAGGCAAACCACGTACACTTCGTATTAGACTTAAGCGAGGCTTTGTTGCAGTGCTGGGGAATGCAACACATGTAGGCTGTATAAATGGCAGGCTGTTTACTCATCCGATCACACACATGCACGGTTCGTCCTACAGCATCCACCCAAGTCACACCAAATCTTTCTGATCTCGATAGATTCCTTTGAATAGCTCAAATGCTATGGTGGACGTATCATAGAAGCCTTAAAGCCACCTTCAAACGGTCCGTATTGTTCTGTCTTGCTTCAATCTTTGGTGCATACCTGACCAGCTCTGCAGACGGTCCGGAACAGCTGAGCATGGTTTTATTTTTGGAGGCGATAATCATAATAATATTAATACATCTGTATCGTACCCTCGGAGAACTGTTCCTTTATAAGTATTTTACAGATCCTGTATAGAAAGCAGCATGTGTAAAGCGCCTAGAAAGTGATTCAGTTCGCTAAGGCAAGACTGACGAATGACCAATCGGAGGCACCCTCGCTGGTGAGCCTTCGTCACGGCTTTGAAAGGCTCGGCGGACGGCATGACCAGCGAAATCATTGGTGTGTTCCATGAGAGCCTCTGTTTACGGGATACTTCGAGCTCTTCTTGCGGAAATCGTATGGTGAGGCAGCGGGCGATAATGGCTGCCATGTGAACGCTTTATTTTATCTGGACGTACATTGAGGAAGGCCCTTTTTTACCTCACTAACGAAAGAATTCTCCCGTGAACTCTCTGCGGGAGGTGGCACTAGGAGGCATTTAGAAGGAAAAAGACAGAGGGCGATCCGATCGCATGAACTTCCCAGAAAGCAGGATAAAAGCTCCACGGTAGCTCGACAGAACCAAGACGGACTTTGCACAAGCTTCATAATACTACTCTGAGAGACAGTGGTTAAAACACAAAAATATAAACAATCCCAACTGGTTTTCGGAGAGAAAAAACCCTGTACTCTCATTTAAGGAGGAACTGGGATTTGATCTGCAAGCTCTGGCCGTGCCACTTTACAAAATTCGGAATAAGTACTTCTAGCCAAGCACGACCGAGGATGCCATTAACTGGGTTGCCCCTGAGTCTTAGCCCAGGAGGTTACGTGCTCACCTTTTACTACCAATGCTGTGGGCTAAAGTCTTGCAGTACATTGGGCGATCATCTATTGCCTTCTGCAAGCGGTTGTGACAGCCATCAAGGCTCTTCTGTTTCTGAATAAATAAAGCCTTGCAATTCCGCTAGCTTCTATGTTTAAGCAACTAGTAGTTGATTTCTGGCCGTACAAGGAGGTCGAGGAAGGATCGGCAGGACTGTCCCTCCAAAGTGCCCCCTTGGAGCGACCATGGAAGAGAGTGGCTATGGACAGCGTGCAGACGCCAGTCTCAATCTCGGGAAACAGTGATTTCATTGGTGATGGCTGACTGCAACACTGAGTGGCGAGGGATTCGTGCTGCCCGCGTCAAGCTGCCTCGACTTGTACACGAGTTTTCGTTGAGGATACGGCCTACTAGCTCGGTTTTTCCGAGCCAACGCTCTTCGTACTGTCACGAAAGTAATTTCTTTTCCTGACAAATGGAACGTGTGCGCCCCCTGCTGTGTATTGAATCATTTTAGGTTTCTCGAATGGAACCAGACGCACGGTCTTTTTGAACGCTTTAATCGTGTCGCCTTGGAGATCATCTCAAAGTATGTGAAGGCAGACTAGCTCGACAGGTAAGCATGCGAGCACTTCTTGCTCTTCGCTTGCTACAGCGCTATCACTGTTTGAGTATGTGAACGGCAGATCTTTATGATAAACGACAGGCAGGCGCGGCTACCTATTGACCTGGTTTCACCAGTCGCATATCATTGGGGTCCTGCAAACAATTACGAGCAGGCGACTCACGATATTTTTCAGGAAAGCTACCAGCGGACCTCATTAACTTTCAATCGGCTCAAGCTAAGCAAAAGTGGCATTAAGGCTACTGTGCTCGCAAGTAAGCTCTTGCAATCGGGCAGCACACGTGCTTATTTGTACACCTATCGGCAACGGAAAGGTCATTCCGAAAACTGCTAAACCTGTGGCAGGACAGCCACGCTTATTCGGTGAAATTGATTGAAATGTTTCACTTGCAGACTCTGGTATGCCGATCCCTAAGCCTCGGAACGTCAGCGTCAATGGCGTCAGGCTCGGGTGTGACTACTTTCCCAGCTACCGACTGCTCGGTCTGGCACAAAGCTGCGAGCCAGTCTCGATCCTACGAGGCGACGAACTCGTGACACACACCGACGAGTCACTCTGTGGTTGCCTCCAAACCAGGCAGTGGGCAGGCCGAGCAACACCTACAGCCCTTCCCTTGCTTAGTGGCCGCTCTGCTAGACAATCCGGGCGACGATTAGGATAACTGATCTTTATCTACAGATGGCTAAAGCTATTGGCTGCTCGGCAACCAAAATGTTAAGCCGAATGCTTGCTACCGAGATATGTGGTGCTTATAAACAGCCTGCTGGGGAAAAGCATTAACGTCATTTCAGACGGGCTGTGGCGCCGGGTTAGTGTTTTTTTTGGATAAGTGCTTTTTTGCTAAAGCCAATGCTTTTTTATAACGCCCACCCGCGGATTGATCAAATACGAGACCGAAACTCGTGGTAAAGAGAGGAATTCAAAAGTGCAGCTCTCAGGGCAATGGCACGTTCGGAGCTCTGGGTATGAAAGAGTTTTACTAGGTCATGTAGATCAGCATGGCACACTGGTCTATCCTGTAGGACCCGTGAGAGCCAATAATTAGATCGGAGCTGAGCCATAGGGGTAATATGACTGTGACCCACTCAAAGAGGCTAGAATAACCGAGTCTGCTGACTTAAAACCCTCACTAGGACGCTAGGTTGGTGGGAAAGAGCGTGAAGCCTCTAGTTTGAAGCCAATGGGCTACATAGATGAACTTAGTAATAACGGCCTCCAAGAGACAGATCCCGGAGAGCGGCGATACGTCAGAGTACGAAAGGTCAGACAGAAGAGAGTATACAAGTGATATCCTTGAATTTAGCTCCAGTAGCTCTAATGCTTTAACAAAAGCCCAAATTTGCTAGCAAACTCGTGCTATTTTAAAGCCACAGATGTATAGATCATTTCCAAAGAAAAGCTCGTTGACAGCTAGCAAGCTGGACCCATTGAAAGCTACAGTTCTCAAGTTTAATTACAATGAGACCAACTTGAAAGTTGCCTGTGAGCTTGGTGTCGGTGAGCAACTGGAAAGCCTTGGTCACAATATCTGTTCTGACAGAATTTCCTCTGCTGTAGCACCTCTGCGAAATTTGGATGTTACTATTTCTAAACGACCTTTCCTCAGGTGGCCACATTAGCTCCACGTTCCAGTGCACCCTGCCTCAGAGGTGTGTCTGGCCAAGTGGCTTTGGCTAGCCACTTCAAACTTGAAAGCGATCCAGCAAAGAGGGCGATGATTTACCAGCAACACTCCACCTTTAGCGGGAGTCCAGGAAAGCAACCCACTGACGCTTTCATATAAAATAAGGTCTAATTTACTCAAATATTTGATAATAGCTTTCCTAATCTAGCAAGACATGCCCTGGTGACACTGCACTAATGCTCCGAGGCATTCGCCTTTCCCTCAGGGCTCATGAAATTGGGGCTAACTAACGTTAGCTCGGAGCCGGTTTCAACTACCATCCGGCATTCCATGTAACCAATTTCTTCTCGAACCAACAGGGCGTCCGATCGGGCATATCTGATTACTAGTGACGTTGAGACTAAGACATCCTTGGTTGTTGCCTGTCCCTTGACATCAACCTCTAATCCGGCGGTTCTCAACCTCTGGGTCGCGACCCCTTAGGGATTGATGGATCCTGCCTAAGACCGTGGGAAAACACAAATTTCCACATTTTGCACACACTAATTTTATGATTCTGGTCGCCACAACATGAAGACCTGTGTTATTCGGGTCGCGGCATTAGGAAGGTTGAGAGCCACTGCACTAATCATTTCTCGAACCTTAGTTGCTATTATTTCCTTGCCTCGGAGTTAGACATGAACAGTAGCTCAAAAATGATCAATTTCGTGACAATTAGGGCGAAGAAAGCTTGTTCTCTTTGACGTCGAGATGGAATCATATCGTTATGGCCTATTCCTCTCGTCTGAGTCGGAACTTGAATTCCCTGATCCGTTCTTTAACTTCCTAGGCTCTCTACATTTCCTTCGAATGTGAACTATTTATTGCAATTAAAGCCAGCTTATTTGAGCTTCCTGTCTTTCGCCTCTACTCTATGGGCTAAATAAACCATCTGGTATTTATTGATTTCACTCCTATTTAGTACTAGGAAAGGTTTCATGACCTCTCCTATTATTAAACCAGGGACCGTTGCAACTCTCCTCAACCTCACATCCCCTTGCTAACGCCTCATCGAGTGTTGCGGGAATTCTCAACAGCGTGTACGGCTCCAAAGACTGGTCCTTCAGGGCCCTAGCAGAGAATACCGGGAGAAGAGGCAGCAGACATTTTTGTCGGCTGATGGAAGCACCTTTTTTGCTAACATCTCTACATCCAGTGCCAGCTGGCTCAATGCCATGCCGTTTCCCTTAACTCTTCCAAGTAGCGCTTACCTAAATTTGAGTCACGTTGGCTTCCCGTCTTAAGCCGGCTTTCAGCACATAAGCCATCTTCATATAGTTCCTAATACCCGATTTCAATAGTATGTCCAATACTTCCAGGGCGGAAGCATTTTAATTGGCAACAATATGTGAGGCCTTCTCTGCCTCAGGCTGGCCACGTGAGACTGCAACGTACTCGAATTGGTTACGGTAAGGCTCGCAATTTACCGCTCCATCGTAAGTAAGTTTAGCTACTTTGGCCCTTTTGCCTGATGATGCCCTACACTTGCCATCGGGAGTTGGGTTATTTACCCTTGGCATCGCTCACAATGGGTTAGACAGCGGCCGATATTCTGAGTTCGGTTACCCTGCCGCCTGATAAGGTTTTCCAAAATCACTCGGCGAAACTAGCCTTCCGCTCGTTGGTTTTGATGGTTGCTGTTACCCAAACCGGCTTCTCCACCTTCTTCCGCTTTTCCCTTTCCTCCGGCTTCTCGGTTAGTGCTAACCCAGGGGGTGGGGCCGGATAACATCCAACGGGTCGCTCATAGTGCCTACTGATTTGGGGCTCAAGAGGCGGCTCTTGTTGAGCAGAAATGTGAGCGCGATGTAAGCACTGTGAAACTTAGCTTATCGAGTAAGAGCTATCGAGTCAGTTGCGCTATCGCTCAGTTAGCGAAGCCTAGCTCACTTTCGGTAACCCCACGTCGTTCTCATGACGCTCAGCAGAGCTTCTAGTAAGTCCCTCTAAAACTTGTAACTGCTTTCTAATGACAACGAAAACTTGCTCCTGTTGAGTGAACCTGTAGAAAAATTGGACTGCCGAGACCAAATGTTTTTTCCTAAAACCTCCCCCGTTGTAAGCGCCGGTTCAAAGGGCAATGTTGCTGCTGCATCCTCTTCCAGAACGGTCCGCCCAATCTCATCAGCATCGCTTGGTACCGAGTCTCCCGTCGGTTCCGACTGCACTTCAGCGTCAGTTACCTTTTTCCTGTTGCTAGTAGTCACCGTACCGGTTGTCTTTGCACGGTCAGCCATTACACACGACAGGGAAAAACATATTCTTTGAGCACAATATATATAAAAATAATTCCCAACTTTTGATTCCAATATTATGACTGCAAAACCTCGCTAGTTAGGGCGGCGGCAGAACGCGTGCAACGTGCAAAGACGTGAAGATAGCAATACGCCAACGGTAACAACACGACGATCGATATTCTGCGTGCAGCGCCAACGACAGCACTGCATTAAGAATAAATTCAATAATAGCCCGTATTTTATGGCTGATACGACGGGCAAAGTCCAGCCCACTCGCTGATGGCCTTATAGCAGCTCGCGCTTAGTACACCGAGGAGTCACCGGCCGGCAGACCGCCGCTCGAAGGGACTGCTGTCAGAACCACGCTTTATGTAACGGTCAGGTCATACGTCGAGCGATAGTCTAGGCTTTAAATAATAATGCATCGCGCTGCTCGTAAGCCTCGTCTTATCGTCGCTATTTCAAAAAAGGCCAAGCTCTAAGGCACTGGCCAAGTTCATATTTCGGCAAAGCTTGTAGTTCGTTATCGAGGTTAATGTTTTTAGGCCATAATCCACAATTGCGGATCACCGCAAGGCAGTGGACAAAAATGGCTACCCCGTTAAAGCTTAATTTAATCCGGAAGTTCATTGCGGAGAGCCTTTTTCTACCTTTCACTAACAAAAGAAATTTTCTTATGAACTCTCCGGAGGAGGTAGCGCTAGAAGGCATTTTGCAGAAATTAGACGGAAATCGAACTGCTGCATGAACGTTCCGCATGGCAGGATCAGAGCACGACAGCGCTGAGCTGGTTTGGCCCAGTGGTTCAGCAGCTCGCTGCTACCGCTCTGACGGGGCCGAGGGGTCGTGGGCTCGAGCCCCGTGGCCCCATATGCGGAGCGCCAGAATAGAGATTGAGTCATCTTAGCTCGCCATACAAATGAATTATATTATATTCTTATTATTGACATTAGCTCAACAGAAGCAAGACGGACCGGGTGAAATCACCAAAATACTACTCCGTGAGAGGCGGCGGTTAAATTTAAAAATATCAATAATCCCAAATGGTTTGCTGAGAGAAAAAGCCCAGTATTCTCGTTAAGGAAGGAGCTGCGAGGGTGGCTGGGCGACGGTACCGCTACATTCGCGGGCCTCTAATGCCCCCAATTAAAGAATCGCTAGCCTAAAGTTACGGCAAAATGAACGAATAAGTAAAGCGCTATCAAATAAAATATCTCGGCTGCGCCAGCGGCCGAACTACAATTCGGACGCTGGAGCAGCTAAGCTGTCTATTGGCGGCTAAATGCGGTGCGCTAGTAACGCGGCAATGCACCTGTGCAGCGTCCAGCAGTTAGCGGCAGTCGCTTACGGGAAGGTCTAAATCAACCTCAGCGTGTTCTTCGCTTACTACACGGGCTATCGCGGTTCTAGTCAGTACACGCTGGTTTTTTACGTCAAACGTGCGGCAGGCGCGGCTACCTGTTGACCTGGTCTCAGCAGTTGCAGATCAGCAGGGTCTTGCGGGCGATTACGAGAAGGCGGTCCTCGATAACTTTCAGGCAGCCTGCCAGAGGGCCGCATTAGCGGCTCAAGTTAAGCAAAGGTAGCCTTGGGGCCATTTGGCTCGCGAGCTGGCTCTCAAGACCGAGCAGTATGTGAACTTACTAGTACACCCCTCGAAATCGAAACCTCTAAACCTCTGGCAGGGACAGCTGCGAGCTGTAACCACACCCCGGAAGACCTGTCGTCGGGCTGAGTAGTGCGACCGAATAACAAGTTTCCTGGCTTCAACGACAAGGTTTTTTCAGAAACCGCGCCAGCCAAGTCTAGTTCTCGCACTGCGGATGGCTGCGGGCATGGTGGGATCTATCCCTCTCCTCCCCTGTAATTCTTCGGCAGCCCTTATGTTCCAAGCAAGCGTCGCTTTTGCACCGACGAGTCATTTTTCATTCCGAACCCTTGAGACAGCTGACGGCAGTTTGCGGTAGATGGATGTCCCCCAAAGATGCCGCCAATGCTCGGACTGCCGAGTCGACGGTTGAGAGTAGTCCGCCCCTCCGCCGCTCGAAAGCCTGCGGCTACTTGGGCAGTCTGGGCCCTCATAGGGTCTCCGCCATGTGCTCGCTGGATCCCGGGTCAAGCGTTCCCTCACTGACACCGGCAGGCCGTTCCTCGGGCCTCAGATCGTCAGCACCGACACCTACAAGCAGGCTCGTGAGTGATTACTTCCCCACCTAACAAGTTCTCGGTCTGAGGCAGCGCCTGCACTGGGACCGTCTCGATCCAGTTACTAAAGGACGAAGCCAGGACACTGAAGCCGACATCGCCATCGCGCCACTCTGCGGATGCCTCCACACCAGGCTGTCTAGCAGGCCGAGCAGCCCCTGCAGCCCCCCTCGCTTATTGGCCGTCCTGCAGGGCAATCTGGCCGACGATTGGGGTCACTCATCTTCAACTATGCACGAGAATTGCCGAGGCTGTGCCTTGCAATGCAACCGCGATCGCACGGTGACTTCTCGCTACCCTGATATATACGGTGCGTATGCAATGCCAGCGGGGGGGGGGGGCATTGCGTTAACATCATTTCGGACGGGCTATTGTGCCGGATTAATCTGACATGTCCATCGATGAGTTTTTCTCACTAGGGCCAGAGGTTTTTTGTAACGCCGATCCTCGGATTGATCGAATACGAGGCGGCAACTCGTGATAAAGAGGGGAATTTGAAGGCGCAGCACTCCGGGCAATGACACAGGAGCCCTAGACATAAAAGGGTGTAACTAGGGCGCGTAGATAAACCTGGCGCGCTGGTCTAGCCGGAAAGATCCACCTTGGAGCAATTACTGAAGTCGGAGCTGAGCTGCATGGGGTAATATGACATTGAGACCGAGCGTAAGAGAGGCTAGAATTACCGAGTAAAACGCGGCCTCACAGATAGCAGACATCTGAAGAGTGACCGGCCATTTCAATAGTTAAACGAGATGCTAGACAGGTGGGCAGGCGCGGGTATGACTAAGCCGTCCGAGTTTGAGGCGAATAAGCGAGATAAATGAACCCAGAAATCAACTCAATGAGTTATGTCCGGGGAGTGGCGATACGTCAGATTTCGTTGGGGTCAGACAGGAGAGAGAATAAAAGTAAGACTCCTGGATGAAGCTCCAGTAGCTCAGGTGAAAGATTGCACGTCGACAGTGCGTTAGGCTGAATCTACTGCGACGAACGTATACAAGTAAGTTATACTAAGATGTGTTACAGTGTCTGCTCAACTAGCCGCTCACATCTTTTTTTGCGCTGTAGCTGTGTATATTCTGGGCTTGAACCGTCGCTAGCGATTGCAAGCATACGGACGGGTGGCCTGCAATACTGGGATTTTGGCTGTTGGGCTAATTTGACCTGGTAGAACTGGTTCGTGCTAAACAAAGAGCCAGGTCCGACGCTCGGCAGGCTACTAATTAGCCCTGAATTAACTATCTCTTTCGGCACCCAGTTGCGGCTGCGGGCATTTTAACCTAATTAATCCTACGGCGCAGAGTAAAGGTGCCGATGCTTGCACGGCCAGATATGAGCATATGCAATGGAATAAACTGCCCATGTCTTAAGCCTTTTTGCCGAGACCCCGACTTCAGAATCCATTGCTGCGGCTAGCAGCTGGCGTCGGTGTCCGCTAACCTCCGCAGCATTTTGCAGACTCATATAAGGTAGACGGCTGACAGCGATCAAGTACCGCCTTTTTCCTTAGGCAAAATATAACTCGCCAGAATGAACAAGGTATAACCCCATGACCCAAAACGAGCTGACCTACCTCAATCAGGCTTGGACATGTCGCCATATGAACTTATTGGCATAGATGCGGGTCCTTGGCGACCCGGATCTCGAAAAAACTACAGTGCAGCGAATAGTAGTTGCGTAGACCTCATTAGAGGCTCAATCGTCTCCTTTTTGTCAACAGAGCTATACCGCGATCAGAGTTTAAATTTTATTCTCTACTTTTTTGGCGAAGAAATACGGGAGTGAGGTCTGGCCAGGCTGTAAAGAAAGGGGGTGGGGCGGGTCTTCGGGCGTTTCGACATCAACTGCCAGTTTTCTCTTTCTTTGCTAACTCCGTGTATGGTACCGTGAGCGGAAGCGGAAGCTGCGTTGGAGTCTTCCGTTTTTAACATGACAGGTATAGCTGAACATGAGGTTTACCTAAGATTTTAACTTTTTTCTAGAAAATAATTATTTAATTCACTTTGAGTATGGGCCTTTGCTGGGAACCGGATCGCCGCCCATAGGTCCGTAGTAAACAGGGAGGAAATGCTGAATGAGACCATTCCTGGCTGAAATGCAAATAGTCAAAACGACACGGTGCCTTTAAGCTCTCATTGCTTGAGTGAAAAGGTCTTTTTCTGCATAACGGTTAACCATGCGTGACTTCACCTAACTCTTTGTTCAACGGTTGGTGTTTTTCTGCCTTGCCATTTACCAAACTGCGCCATCTCTCGTTTTTAGACCAGGGGATATTGTAAATGGGAATCCTGTCTCACAATTAGGTCGAGCTTGCGCCCGGCAATAGCTGGCAGTGTGCCTAAACGCCTGCGTCCCACTCTTATGGCAGAGGTGTCTCTTTAATCACCAGTCGTGCGCTCCTAAAACGGTTGCAGGACATTACTCCCACTGGACTTTCCCCTAGAAATTTCCCTTCTGGTTGACCCTAGGACATTTCCCCCTAATGTTGATGAATCAACAACTAAGAATACAGATATATGTACACACACACACACACACACACACACACACACACACACACACACACACACACACACACACACACACACACACACACACACACACACACACACACACACACACACACACACAATATATATATATATATGATCAAATGAAGTTCACGCTCTATTAAAATAATATCAACTCATTATAATTGGAAGATGGTGGATTAAAAGGATGGTTTCTAATGAAGTGAGCGGTGGCGGCGGTTGCAGCGGCTGCGGCAGTGGCGAGCCGTACAGTTCGGTCCCGCGGGAGTTCGGTCCCACTCAACGCCGCCAGGCACTCGTTCGCACCCGCCAAAGCAGGCGCGCGCTACGACGTGCCGCGCGTTCCTGCAAATGAGAGTTATGCCTCAGAGGTCTACAGAGTATACTTCGAGGTCAAGAGATCTAGTTACGCCCTAATATGCTCTAATTAAAGCGTGGAGTCGAGCGACGGTAGATTTGGGCGGCGGAGGCGCAGCCCGCCCTAAACTCTAAAACTCAAACTCTAAACATCAAACTCTAAAACCCTAAACCCTAAACACTAAACACTAAACCCTAAACCCTAAACCCTAAATTATAAATCCTAAACCCTAAGCCCTAAACACCAAACCCAAAATTACTAAACTCTAAAGCCTAAACCCTTAAACTCTAAACTCTAAAAACCTTAAACTCTAAACCCCGAACTCTAAAGCCTAAAAACTCTAAACCCTATATCCTGCAACCCTAAATACTAAACCCTAAACCATATACCCGGGGAAGGAGTGTCCTACCCCAGGGGGAAATGCCCGGCGGATGGGAAACGACCAGGGTGGAAATGTCCGTACCCCCTAAAACTATGCAATCCTGGCGACATATTGCCCACCTTGCTTTCTCACTGCTCAACCACTCTACAACTAGTGTGTGCCTCTGCCTCGATCACCGACTGTTCTTGGACTACTAGGACTTCTCGGATCTTCCCTAGCTGTTCAGATTCCTTTTTCGCCTGTCATTGCTTGCTATGTGTGGGTGCCAGTAGGTATACCATCGGCCTTGTTGTAGTCTCTCGGCCTAGCAGTCTTAAGCTCATGCCGGCCCTCACACGCGAGTCACTCAAACCACTATTTCTCTCTTATCAAATCAACATTTATTGAACCTCTCGGTCTCTTTCTCGGCTTCCCTCTTTGTTTAAGTCCCTTTATCCATGTCCCTCTTAAGGTGTGTGCTGATTGCCCCTTCGTCCATTGTCTCTCGTACCTCTTCCCTTCCTTTTTCTTTCTACTTCTTATCTTTTTTATCTCTTCTATCTTTTTTCTTTTCTCCACCCTTTACTTATTTCCTCGAAATGTTCTGTACATTCCCCATTCATCTTTCAAGCCCATCTCACGCATTTTTCCAATTGGAAGTCAAGATTTACTATTTTAAACTGGATATATTTTGATTTAAAATAACTGGATCATTTTGATTTAAAATAACTGGAATATTTTAATTTAAAATCAAATCGAATTGATTTAGCAGCCCCATCTATGTGCAGCTGCAAAAGAGCACTAGGGACGATAATCCACCCTACAGTGGGAAATACAAGATTGCCTTCTTGAAGACTAGGAATATGTAATATGTTTAGAGAATAGCGTGAACCTTGACCCTCGATTAGGATTCAGGGGGGATTTTCAGATCTTTATGCCCAATTTATTTTTAGCGCAAACAAGAATTAGTTTGTCATGAAAAAGCAGTTGTCTCGCATCCTAAAACTGGTCGTGAAAACTTGTTATTCAGCAGACTTGGAATTGCTTAATAAATTTAGCCCTCTCATCTCAGAGAGAGAGAGAGAGAGAGAGAGAGAGAGAGAGAGAGAGAGAGAGAGAGAGAGAGAGAGAGAGAGAGAGAGAGAGAGCGAGAGAAACACCTGGCAAGCAAGAGGTAAACGAGGAGACACTGACAGATTGAATTATTTAGTCTCTAGATATAGCAGCTGCGTATTGAATGACCCATGTGCCGATAATTTGAAGATTAGATTACTTGAATATTTTGTCGCGTGCACTAACTTTTCAATTTTCATTTAATTCCCGCGGGGAAGTTGGGCGCGATTTTTTTGATATGCTTGCGTTCGCTGTGGAACTGTTGCCGGGCGAAAGGCTTCCTGCTCGAATAGTTATGACAAAGGTAATCGAACGAGGCCGTGGTCTCAAATCTTCTTTTATTCATTCTGGAATCATTAAACTTCACTTCTCCAGCAAAAGCCTGTCGGAACCGGTGATAGTATCTCTTCCGGATCTGTAGCAAATGTCAAATACAATGTATTACTTGAAGATTACATTACTACATTTGCTGCTTCTAATATAATAATAATAAAAATTAACTTGATAAAGCGCCCTCAGAGAATTTAATCTCTCTCTAGGCGCTTTACATTTGCAGTAAAGTGAAATGCAATTGAATGGTAAGTAAAATCATGCTTGAAAAAACAAACGAAATGAATAATATGGTTAGGGGTGACATGCACAGGGTCAGCATGCAAATGTGCTTAGTGGCAGCATGCACACTGTGCACGCATAAGCACATCAAGGACGAATGAATCAAAGGGACCCACTAAATGCTGTCCTAAATAGGTGTGTTTTTTGGTTCCTTTTAAATGTGGTCAGGTCAGGGGATGTTCTAACACAGGTCGGGAGGGAGTTCCAGGCTTTGGGAACAAACGAACTAAATGCACGGTCTCCAAAGGATTTAAGGTTTGTATGAGGTATTTCTAGACTGTTGGATTCCGAAAAGCGGGTGGTACGATGCTTAGCCTGATGGGGTAGTATATCTGACAGATAGGCTGGAGCCATAGAATGAAGGGACCTAAAAGTGAGCGACAAAACCTTGAAGTCGATCCGTTGCTTGACTGGTAGCCAGTGCAGGTCGGCGAGAAGTGGAGTAATGTGGCAACTGCGACGCTCACGACAGACAAGCCTAGCAGCAGAGTTTTGCACCAGCTGCAATCGCCTGATCGCACATGCTGGTAGGCCAGTGAGCAGTGAATTGCAGAAGTCGAGACGGGATGTCACGAATGCATGGACCAACTTGGACGTGGTATCTTTATCTAAACAGGCCCGAATTTTAGCAATCTTATGAAGCTGAAAAAAGGCGGATATGACTGTGGAGCTGATATGGTCGTCTAACGAGAGGTCGCTTTGGAATATGACACCTAGATTTCGTCCTGATTCGACAGGAGATATGCTGGCAGAGCCAATTTTGAGAGTCAGCCTTTCCAATCTCTGGATCACACTGTGTTCTAGCCAAAGTATGTTGCATCACAAGTTCCTTGAAGTGACGAATGTTTGGAGTGTCAAACTACTATGCTGGTTGAAATTGTGTGAGTGCTAGTAAGTTTGCCTCAGGCCTACTTGGGTCAAGGTCGAGAAGATTCTCGGTTCTTCGATTCGTTGCGATCATAGCCAGCTCAGGTAACAAAAGTCGTCTGCTTGCCGGAACTACACCTCAGCATGTTCTGAGGAGGATCCTCGAGTTTGCCTCATTCTCCCTTTAGTAGCTCATGACCATAACTCTAGAAATCTTTTGCTGACGCACTTTACAAATCATGTAGGCTCGAAATGCCTCGTCACCATAAGCAATCGATCTAATGGAAACGGGAAACAACAGGGGCACTTGTAATTGTGGCGCTTGGACGGTCTAACCTTGTAATAAATATAAAATGTGTATTCATATCTCTGAACCTTCTAGTCCGTTTGGTGTCTTTAATCCATCATTTCAAAGCGTTGTTTCTTAAAGCCCGCGAGTCAGAGAGTGTTTTTCGCTTCTTCCCCTAGCGCCCTTGATTGCAGGTACTCCAAGAGCTAGAACAAGTTCACACATTCAAATGCAATGCCTAGAATCTGACGGCGGAACAGCACCGGTGTGTTTGAGCTTGCTAGACTTACAGCAAAAGACGTAGAATAAAGTCCTCGAAAACTCCTTTTACTATCGATTCTGCCAAATGCAGACTCGTGATACAGTAGACACCCTGCAGATGCCACAAAATTGACGCGACAAATCGGACCCAGCCCACGTTTGTGGCAATATCGCTGGACGACTTTCACAGGGTGAAGTAAGAGAGGTTCAATTGAAAACTGGGGAGCTATTGCCAATTCTTCCGAATCGGGTTTCGCTTTGTTTTTGGAATCTGCTTTCTACGTCACGAGTTTGCTCTTGCTTGAAGCTTAAACTAGCTTTAGGAAAGATCTAAGGTATTCAGTGTGATGTAATATGCTTTTTCGCTGAAGATCTAGCACGCATTGTTGTCCTAAATTTTAGCCGTGTGTTGCCGCATAGCGCGGAGAATTTCCCTGCTACAAATCCTGTGTCACTTCCAAAATCCGGTACGATGAGTGTCGCATCAACGGCCTCGACTACTGATGAGCTGTCGTCAAGAATTCAGACGGCACGGACGGCAGTGGCAACTCTTCATCAACACGCTGGCAGTTTTGTCACCAATCCGGCAGCTTGCACCCAGATTATAGAGTGAGTAACGCTGCGGAGCAAGGCCTTGACTGCAGAGGTATATATGACGGCTGAGGCACGACTTCTGCTGTTTGGTACTGACGAGCGCCACCGAAGGAACTCGTGGTAGGGCTGGTTAGAGCATCTGCAGGTCAATTGTCAAATTTTTCCCAGTTGCTACCCATCGAAGGCGAGCATAGTTATGAGATTGCAGCATCACACCACTGCTTGGCGACCTACGCTGGCTACTAGTCAGGCAACCCACCGACTTCAAGGTTTTGTCGCCCACTTTTAGGTCCCTTCATTCTTTAGCTACATCCAACGTATCAGATGCACTTCCCACCAGGTCAAGCATCGTATAACCCGCTTTTCAGAATCTAACTGTTTATCTATACCTCGTACGAACACCAAATTCTGTGGAGACCGTGCCTTTAGTTTGTATGCTCCCAAAGCCTGGAACTCCATCCCGACGTGCATCATGGCATCCTCTGACTTGATCATATCTATAAAGAAATAGAAAAATAAACCGTTTTTATGACAGCATTTAAGGGGTCCCTGTGGCTCGTCCTTTATGTGATTATAACTGCTGACACTGTGCATGCTGCCACTAACCACACTTGCATGATGACTCTGTGCATGCCACCCCTAACCATGCTGTTTCCGTGGTTTATCAATGATGATTCCACTCACCATTTGATCGTGTTTCCTTTTCAGCAAACGTAAAGCACCTACAAAGATATTGAGCTCTCTGAGGGCACTTTCTCGAGTGTATTATTATTATTATTATTGTAGTATAAGCCCTAACTGTACACGGAAATTTAGCTTTTTATAGCACAACATTTATATTTTATTATCGTGCTTAGAATATAACGAGACTAGGGTTAGTTCCTACCGACGAAGATAAAATAACAATTTTTCCGTTTACAATATTAGAACATCGGTGCTCTGGCACTCAGATTACTAACCAATCGCAGATCATGTGTCGAGCTATTGACGGATGCCTATAAGTATACCTGAAAATTCATGGTTAGTCTCCTAACCCACTACTTACAAGATAAAATAGAGATATCCAAAGCAATCTTAGGGGACAAATTGCATCGGATAACAATAATAGTAATCACCATCACCCATTTCTACAGCGCCCTCGAGAATTAAGGCTTTCTCTAGGCAGTTTACAGATGCTACAAGGAAAGCACTGCCAAGTGTTTAGTGTCAACATCCTCAATTGACAGGTAGTGTTGGCGGGTACATGCACGGGAAGAGCGAATCGCAAAGACTCACCAAATGCTATAGTAAGCAATTGCGTTTTAAGCTTTTTTATAAATGTCAGAATGTCAGAGGACCCTGTTATGTGCATCGGTAATGAGCTCCGGACTTTAGGAGCATACGAACTACAAGCACAGTCTCCAACGGTATTGAGGTCAGTACATGGTCTGACAAAACCATTAGATTAATAAAAGCGGATGATACGATGCTTAGCTCTGTTGATGGGTTGATCTGATAGGTAGGCTGGAGCCAAAAAATTAAGGGAAGTAAAAGTGACATAACAAAACCTTGAAGCCGATGCGTAGCTTGACTGTGAGCTAGTGCAAGTCTGCGAGAAGTGGTGTGATGTGACATCTGTGACACTCACAATAGAAAGCCTATTTGCAGAGTTTTGTAAAAGCTGTAGGCGCCTGATTGTACAGGCCGGTAGACCAGCAAGAAGTGAGTCACAAAAGTCAAGACGAGATGTCACAAATGCATGGACCAATTTAGATGTGGTACCCGTGTCTAACCAAGCCCGAATTTTAGCAATGTTATGTAGCTGAAAGTAGACAGACTTGACTGTCTATTTGATGTGATCGTCTAATTACAGGTCACTTTGGAACACGACTCCCAGATTTCGTGTATATTCACCGAGACGTGGGCTGGCAGGTTGCGAGCGTTGACCTTAGCAATTTCTCAATCACACCTGTTTGCTTATAGCTAGAGAGTTGGTTTTATCATCATTCAATTTAAGAAGGTTTGCTGCCATCCAAGTGGGGATTCATCAATACATGAAGCAAGGGTGTTGGAGATTTCGACGTGTTGGACGGCTAGGGGGAATCAAAGCAAATGTGCAACTGAGTGGCATTTGCATCAAGGTCAAAGCCAAGATTGTTCTTGGCGATCACAGCCGCTGGAGATAGGTTCCAGGAGGTTGAAGGCCAGTTCTGACCTATGATCTCGGGATCCTGAATGCATGACACCAAACAACCATTCAGCTCAGGCCGCTTTTGTACGTTCATCTGTAGATTTGTTCTGCTGGCCCACCTTGGCTTGTGGGTAATGGGCACACTGGTGCAGCTGTGAGGAATTATCTAAGATCCTAGATTTAAACATGTGCGTACTAATTCACTTGAATGATAAAAACCTAGGAGGATGTAAAGGGTGTTATTCACCGTCTGAAAACCAAGCATTATCAGAATTAGTCTCATATGATTTTCACGCAAATGTGAAAGCATATTCATAATTTAACTGTGAGCTGTTAAATATTGGCCAGCCTGTGTTGTGGACCAGAAACAAAGTCAGTTTATATACGTTATGGTAAATAAAGAAAAATTATAATAATGATATAAAAATAACAATAATAATAATAAAATTGTGTAATATTGAGAGAGAAAATTGACTCCGTCGGCTCTGAGTAATAGCCGAAGCCCTTAGAGCATTGGTTCTCAACCTTTCTGATGCCGCGACCCTTAATACAGTTCCTCATGTTGTGGCTACTCCCAACCATAACATAATTGTGTGCAAAATTTGAAAGTGCTTGATTTCCGATGGGCTTAGGCGGCCCTTGTGAAAGGGCCGTTCTCTGTTTTCTCTGTTGAAAGGAATGCTGTGTTCGCCTGCAGCTTCTGCTCTTGTAATTAGTGAAGCACCGAAACGATTGGTGCGATGTTCTCTGGTTAGCGTCCTCAGGCCGGAGTCAGGCCGTCAAAATCTGTCCCGACTGTCATTACGATACCCCCCCCGACTTAATGACATCTGGGTGGAATCTATTAGGACTGTTCCTCCCAGCATTTGCCGAGTCCTTGTGGGTTTTCCTTTGCTCGTGCGAGCTTATATTTTACATGCTCACACGAGCCATATAGTCAATACTGACACTGTGCATGTCACCACTAACCACATATTGATGCTTCTTTTATAGTTTATTCTCAGTGAATAGCCAGAGATTTAGTTGTCAAATTGTAACACTGTCAACCTTTTGATACACTGATTAGTGCGACCGAGCAGCCAGCCAAGCCCAGTCTATACACTCTAGACGACCTCGGGCGTAGAGGGGTCCAGCCTTCTCTTGATCGTGAACTCCTCTCTCTTGTGTAAGTTCTGTGTCACTCAGTACCAAGTCAAGCACCCACAGAGTATTCACGTATCAGTTAAATAATCAGATCATTATTTTTGTTCCGTATGCCACAGCAGCTCAAAATTGACTCTTCAGCAGCATTCAATGCTACTCATTTAATGGACTCTGCTCTTAACTCAGCAGTGTATCTCAGTTTCTATCAGTAGTGTTACATAGCTTTGCTACCGTAGGGGCTCAGGCACTTAGGCTTTGAGGGTACTATAGAGAACTCTCCTCTAGCTTATTACTCAGTGATAGAGCCACAGCGAGTTCATTTGCCCAATGCTTGGAAATCCCCTTATTCATACGCCCGCAGACTGTCACCAACTAAGAAATTATGTCTGTTTTATTAACTAAGGGTCAAGCACCCTTACATAAAAGTTTTTCATGGTCTTGCCCCTACACAGAAATTGTGCAGGTGTTGTCCGCCCCAAATAAAAATCCTGGCACAGCAACCGGTAAACCCATTTTCCTTCTGGTTGTGCATAGCTAAAGATGTAGATACATTAGATTAATTACTGATAATAGATGCACAAACTTTGAAACACATCCAAATTCAATTATTAAGCACGTTACTTGTCAAGGCTACGAATGGTTATCAAATGTCAAAGGATTATTGCAAGAACTTCTAGCGAAGTTACTGAAGCATTTAAACTTTGAGACTCAATATATTATGCAGTATCTAAAGTTTAATTTAATGCTTCGGAGCTTCCTTTATCGTCAGGTCGTGCAGTTAGTGACAAGTATCAGATTTTGAGTTTCTCCAATAACATTTTGCGACGCTTTAGAACAATTTGCTGACCACCCTCATAATTGCATCATCTCGGTATTTATGTATGTAAGTATAAATCATTTTGAAAAGGCGTCTTACTCGCTATTTGTGTTGTTCTGGTTCTTCAGGAGCTTGTTGGTGATGGTCCTCGAAGAGAAGGCTCACAGAGTGGCACTTTTTAGTGCCTGCCAGCAAGAGGGACTTTGTGAGCTTTATATGCAGATGTGGGTGACATTTGGCTTCCAAGACCAACAGCAGCTAGCTGCATTAGACAGAAAACAGAGAGATGCTCTTGAAAATTGGGTGCGGCTTCAATGTCTGATTCTTTCTGGCACTGATACTGGTGACAGTGACATCATCAGCCGAGTGGTGGCCTGTGGCATTGTAAAATTTTCCGTAGAGCTCTTGGAGACTGATCTCTTTTACGGATCAAGCATTTTGCAAGAAGGGTCCACTATCAGTCTTAACCTGCTAGGTACGCTGTACAACGTAGCAAAAACTTGGAATCGTGGAGTGGAGACGCTACGCTCATTTCAGAGATCAGAGCAAACTGTGGCCAAGTACGCATCCAGCAGCGATCCTGCGATAAAGACGATGGCAATCATCATCCTGACGTTCCTTCTCAGCGAAGAGGAACAAAAGAAGATGCTCGATTCAACGGAAGCTAATATAAAGTATATGGTAGGAATCCTCGATGACTGCCTAAAAAGTGAGCAAAAAAATCACGTTGGACAGTTCGGCTACTCGGCCGTCGAGATAATGGACAGCCTGAGACGTATGGCCGCGGTTGAGGTGAACAAGGAGAAAATTGTCTCTGCCGGAGCATTGCCGCACTACGCTAAAGTACTGGACGGTAGTGGAGCCTACTCAACCGAAGAGCAGAAAGAAGCGTGCAAAGGCTTGTGGACCTTGGCCTTCTGCCCACACAATAAAGCCAAGATTGCAGCCGATGTGGGCTGCATGGAAGGTGATTTCTAGCGCTGGCCACTTGATGCCAACAGTAGCTGCAATAATGCTTTACTTACAGCTAGAGATTTTAATGCTCGTCTGTTTTTAGGTGACCGTGTTCTTTTCAGACCGCGAATACTGTCTCACTATTCCCATGTACCAGGTAAAATTCGAACTAAAGTCATGCAATTCATGAAAAGAAGTGAGACAGATTTTAAGACGATAGACCTTTTAGAAAAAGAAAGAGGCGATCGGTCGGCTTCGATCTGGCACATCGGTCTCGAGAAATAAGCTGATGAATCGGTCGTGCAACCTCTGTAAAAGCCTATCAGCTCTAATCCTGCCGACGGCAGCCTGTATATTGTTTTTCCAATGTGCAGTCTCACAGATCCATATATATTGTGCATCGAATTTAATTCAGACCGACCGACTGGGCTGCGAGCGATTGGTAGAACTTATTGCTAAATATAGATGTACGAATGAAATAGGCTGCTCTTGTAACCACGGGATACTATTTAATCTAGATTTATTGTGCAAGAATGACCTCAATAGGCATATCCGATCTGTTGTCAGGTCTACAAACGATGCAATTGAACGTTGCGAAAATGCGGAGGCACTTAGCTGATGGATGCACAGCTAAGTTACCACATGCATCTGCAGCATCCGGTCTAGACTTATATAATGCTCTCATCGAAATTTTATCATCCTGCTCAATCTGTATTGGTAAGGTGACGGTGAACTCGTCAACCAGGCTTTTAGTGAGTTATTCATTTGCGTAATATGATGATTCTAGCGAGTGGTTCGGACACATGTAGTATATATAGCAGAAAATGTATGCATCAATTTTTGCTACTAGTCACCAGTCGTCTAAAACTTCGTTGAGAAACTTTCAGATTTCATCTTTCCCCAATTTCTACATCGGCACTGCCAATCATTCGGTTATCACGGGTATTTTTTTTTAATAACCAAGGAAAGAAGAAAACCAGCTTCAAGCTAAGCCCATCTGTCACAAACTGCCACACCTAACCATTTCTCTCAGACCGGCACCGGCTGTCCATCAAGCAGTGCATCGACTTGAAAAGTTTATCTTAATGACGTACTCCTAGGAAAGTACCCTGGCCTCACTTACTCTAGTGACACACATAAATTCAGGAACTATGTACGTCTGCAATAAGGAGCTCTTGTGATTAACGAAATCAGGGCGAAGCTGAAAAATCAACTGCCTTGTCAAGCATTTTCTTCGTCCAAGTGAGTCGTTCTTTATGTGTCCTACAATTGCTCGTTTGAATGTAACTCCTTTTCAATTTTTAAATGCCTAGAAAGATATTTAATTATCTTGGGCAGCTGTAAAAATCCTTTATTATTTATTAAAAATAAAATCGTTCGATCGTGCTCACATCGATTGTTGGTGTTCAAAAAACTCAGTGAGCTTAGGTGTATGTATCTATGTTCTCTTAATTCCCCTATGCGTATATGCATGTGCTCGCTATCGGTCATAATAAATACATCTTCTGACGTATTCTTAAAGCTCTGCGAAGAGTGGCTACGAGCTCTGAGACGTCCGTAAAAAAAGCTGCAGAAGGAGCTCTCTGGGTAATCGAAGGCGAAGCAATTCGTGCAAAGGCCTTGACAGCTACAGGTGGCGAAGCAAAAGGTTCAACAGATGTGACAAGTAGGTACCAGAATGCTGACTGGCAAATGGCCTGACGCTGGACTGCATTTTCGCTCGAAATTTGTTAAACAATTCAACTCAATTAGATATCGCGCCGGATAGACCGAATAGACAATAAGCAGGATGTTTCTTTACTGCATTTTCACACCGTAAGAAAGTCGTACAAATCAACCTGGCCAGAAGTTTAAAGCCAGCAGGCAGCACATTGATTACGAGCTTTGAACTCCTGTCCCGATTAAGCGATTTGTAAGACATTCTTACGGTGCAAAACTGCACAAAAGAAGCATGCTGCTTCTTCGCATTAACACTGTCAGCATACTGACAGCTGCATTATAATATGGTAAATGCAGTTCAACTGTTTCCATAGGCGGCCACATCATGATCAGCTACAACTGGGCAGTTCAACAGCAAGTGATACCCATTAAAGACGCCCTCAAAGCGGCAGGCTATCGCGTATGGATCGACATTGAGAAAATGTGTGAGTAGCTTTGAAAGGAAGCGCCGCGCGGCAGCCTCGGCAGCCTGTGCTTCAGCTGGCCCTCTCTCTCTCCCAGTTTCTCTCTTTCTCTCTCCCAGTCTCTCTCTTTCTCTCTCGATCTCTCCCTTTTCTCTCCCTTTTCTCTCCGTTCTCTCTCCCTTTTCTCTCTCACTTTCTCCCTCTCTTTCTCGTTTTCTCACAGTCTGACCCCCCTTCTTCTCTCTCTCTCTCTCTCTCTAATTCTCTTTGTCTCTCTAGATCTCTCTATTTTGGATGATATGATAACTAGTTTTTCTTAGCTCACTGTGGATCTTTTAATGTTATTTATTGCTCACCTGTTTTTCTTTTGTGACCAGAAATATTACCACTACAATGGATGTTTAAAAGCACTGTTAACTATCCATAATAACTACTATCCAGTAAGCATGATCTCGTTGCCTGCCGTCTATGGGTCAGTTACCGCATAAGGTATAATGACCTCGTGAGGACTTTTTTTTAATTCAATTAGCTTAGCGTACGTTTCAATTCAAGTGCTAATGTATTTAATTTTGCATTCACAGCAGTAGAAATGATAGTGACTTTAGGATTACTAGGACCTTGCAAAACGTATACCGTATATAGTATATATACCACCTTTTTATTAATACATTTCGTTCACGCCGTGCGAGTTTATAACGCTGCTCCTTATTTAAGATTGGAATCTGATTTACACTTATAGCTGGCTCTACGTTGGAAGCAATGAGCAAAGCAGTTGAGGACGCGAGCCTGGTCCTCATGTTTTTCACCGAGAAGTACAAGCTGAGTTCAGCATGCCGCCTCGGTAAGCCTCACCTGCGCATCCGTCACTCGGCTAAGCCTTAACGCTATGACTGTATAGGGCACCTGTTTTTCGGCTTTCTCGTGTTCATATGCTCGCAGAACGATAGCCTAGGTTTGAGTGTGAGGCTGCCCCAGCCAGTCATTCTTGGCTTGAGTCTGATGCTCTGCTAGAGATAGTTCGGAAATAAAGCACAACGACCAGGACGTTTCGCCTAATTGTCCGTGAAGAATAAGTTCTCGCTGGTTTGCTCTGCGTATGGACATCTATGGTAAGCAGGAACGGCAACAATAGAAGGTTGCAAGCAAAACAGTTGCTTCTCTTAAAACGGCCCAGAAATCCAGTGTCAGTCAGAGATAAGGTCTCTCAACAAGTTCCCACCTAGATGTGGACGACCAGTACCGAGCTAATTATGTTCAGTCAAAATGCACGATGGGCAATTCCAATTTCTGGCCATTGAACAGCCTTGGTAAATCAGCATGCCGAGCTGGTTTGGTCTAGCGGTCAAGGTGCTCGCCTCGACCAAGGTCTGACTGAGGTCGTGGGCTCGAGCCCCGAGGCATATGTGAAGCGCCTGAATAGAGATATAGTTCTCTTGGGGTGCTATGTAAATGAATTATTATGATATATATTATAGTAGTGCTATCGAGCAAGAGTAATTTGTCGTAAGCCTTATTCTCAGACGATAACCCGACTATGCGATGAATCATTGAGTCTACCCAACGATGAGGTGACTGTGACGAAATTTTATGGTACTGATTTTTGGGCCACATCGTCGCAGCCCGGTTCGCTAAAATACTTGAATCGCCTCAAAGGGCATAATTGTATCATTAAACAATTGGACAACGGTATGGGCAAATGCTCAAGAAAAAAGCACACATAAAATGGAATTTAATCCTAAGCAGCAGCTCAAAAAGCCACTTGATTGACGGAATTTCTAAAGGGTGCTAAAGGGGCTAATAGCTTTGAATTTTAAACTTATACTAGTATTAGCATTAGTATTTAGCCTTAGAATTACAATGGATATTTTTTGTAAGCAGAATAGAGTTACGTTTTATCGTCTCTAAACTTGCAAGCCTCGCAGGTAGAATAGATCATTTAGACGTAGTGTATTTTGTATGCTTATCCATCTATACAAATTACGAGTAGGAATCACATCGGACCCGCTATCGCTCAAAGATCCGACGCTCTGATTGTAGTTCTAATAAAATTGAGAGCCCTTAAGCCTAAATAGTGTGCCTGCATATGAATCCAAGTCGATAACGCCCTCCTATCGGCATGTTAAACAGTCTGTTAGTCAATAACACAGTCTAATAGTCCATAGCACCTTCGTAAAAATAGGGGGAGCACCCAAACTGACCGGGGTGCACCACAACTGCATTAGTTAGGTCCGATTTCAAGTTGCTCGCCTATACGAACCAATGCCGTGGGTTGGAGTCCAGTGGCATGCTTAAACCGCACTGATAGAGATTGTATACGAATGACATATTTATTTAATACTAGGCTGCCCAACGCCAAGATACATCAGCCCATACCGGGTACCTTTGTGGTGTAAACAGTTCATCTTTCCGAACGAACCCGTGTACTTTGAAAACGATTAGTACATTTCCTGCAGTCTTCACACACTTTTTGAAACAATCACAATGGCAAATCTTCCTATTCCACAAGTTTACACCTCAATTTAGTGTCTCGGTCTTTCCGGAAGCTTTAAATATTATGCCTCAATTCAGAGGTAGCGTTATGTAGGTCTGTTAGCTCGGCATAGTATAGTGTTTACGAGCCACCAGTTAAACAAAAGGGGGTAAAATCACGATAGAATTAGTTAAATCTTAACTTTAGAAGTTTTGCGCTAGTGTTCAGTTAAGCCTGCATTTTAATTTTTTAATTGCGTTAGAAACCTTAGCTTCTAGTCACGATTCTTCACTTCTTCAACAAACTCTGCAGTACATTAGATGAGCTACATCTATTTCGCACCCAATACACTATGCTTACTCTTCAAAATATAAACCGTAGAGAGAATGAGATTAGAAGAGATGGAGAAAGAGAGGGAGACAAAACTTTAAATTTAGTACAATCATTTCCTATGGTTGTTTCCACTGTCATTCTCATGAAGTCGCCCTCCAGAAAATACTAACGCTCTCTCTAAACGTTACTCGTCATGGCTGTTGCGCTTTCGTTATCTATCTGCCACTAATAATCTTTATTTCATTTACGATATGGACTGACTTATGCAACTCAATGAACTAATTTACAGCCCTTAGACTACAGTCTATAGTCTATAAGCCAGCAAGACTAGTTTATAAATCCTAGGGGTTTGAACATGTGTCTACTTTGCTGAAAGACCTTAGGTTGGTTGATCAACAGACATAGAGTAAAGTTCTTATGCTGACACACGAGGCCCTCCATGGCTTGGCTACTTCCTACCTAGCTGAGCTGTTGCACAGTTTCAGCTTCTTCAAGGCCCCAGGTCCTCTATGGACAATAAATTGGCTATTCTATTCTTACGTTAAAATAATTTTGACGACAGAAGTTTTTGCTCTGCAGGTCTCAGACTTGGATTAATTTCCACAATTCTTACGCAACGACATCTACTGTTCTGCTGCCGACTAGGGCACATCCTCACCAGCTGTCCTGACCTGCTACCCCATGCTAATCGATACCTGAACTACTCTTCTGACTCAGCTATGCTTTTAACTTTCTCCTCGTTTCGCGAGAGGAAGTCGTTGGCTACCGAACGCGTGCCGAAGGCCCCTTAGGCTTTGCGTGAGCTATACAGCACTCTTCTGCATAGCCCAAAGCACATAGTTATTGTGGGGTTACGGAGCTAAAGACGGAGATGCATACCCACAAACAAGTCAAGCCGTAGAAAGTCATTTAATCAATGGCAGAAATACTCCCGTAAGCCCTTGTGATTTCCCAACCGTCAACCATGTGATATACCTGTGCACTAGCTATAATTCGGGGTGCTAAACTGGCGATAGCGACTTGCAAATAGCAGTGCAATTTAAACTATTTCTGAAATGCTGATTTAGTGGGGACGCCTTCAGGGTGCTCTTTGGCTTACCCCCAGATGCAATCTTAACATATATTAAGCTACGTTGCCGTACTTTGAAGGACCTTGTATCTTATATCTTTTGTCTTATATCTCTGATATATTGACCTTATAACTCTGGCTGCCTAGCAATTTTGCAACTACACTCAAACAATTTCCTCTGAAAAAGCGAGTAAAATTGCTGTTCTATGGATGCTGGGATGTAGCATTAGGAGCTGGGCTGTATCAGAAATTGTTTTTTCGGCCATGCGTGTTCTGCTATTAGGAAAACTTTTCATATTTCGCTGTGGTAGCACAGTTGTCTTACCTCTTGTTGACGATTTAGGCACCTATTTTCCATAAACTCTGACGATCTAGCATGTTCTTCGCTCACTTATTCATCATTCTGCTAGCCTATCTACCTGTCTGGGTAGTTTGTGATATCAAATTCCCCCGTTTTGCTCACGGCTGATCGCCGACACCTGTGTAGTGTTTGGGCAAAGAATTATGGAGGAGCAGTATAGAGCTGTACTGATTGAAAGGCCACCATGCTATCATGCAGGAAGGTACTTATTTATCAGCCATCGAGACCCAGCCGAGCCCAAAGCAGGATACTTTTCAAACTCTCTGACGGTTGCGATGTCGTTTGCCTTCTAAAAGTTAAAATTGGACATAGCTTAACGCTGGAAATGAGTTCAAGGATTACTAGCCAGCTACTGGGGCAATTGCTGACCAAACAGCTTGCATCAACTGCTTTTCAGCTAACTCTCAGCCAGCACTGCATTAGCAGCTACATTAGCGATATCTCGCTGTGATCGTACGCATTATAGCCACAAGAGTAATGTAATACATAGCTTCCATGCCATCAATTTGTGGCTCCTTATACAAGCATAAGAGCGATGGCGGGGAACATACTCGCTCGTCTCACTCAATATTTTAGAAGCCGAGTACACCTTTAACCGTGGCAAAAAGTTTATCCCGATTAAAATGGAAGACGGATATAGGCCAGATGGCTGGCTCGGCTTGCTCCTCGGCAGCAAGCTCTACTTCGATTTCACCAAAAGCGGACAGTGGGAAACAGTCTTTAACCAATTGTGTACGGAAATCAACCGGATGATGCCCGACAGTCCTAAGGATCTCGCTGCAGGTATGCTGCACTATCATCACTTGTGGCTTGCTGGAATGTGCTAAGCGCTAAGTGTCTCGGCTTTGTCCTAAATATATACTGGTATTTAATTAAATTCTCATAGCTGAATCGGGTAGCTTGTTCGAAAATTTCTTTCGGCAAGGTCAAGCTACAGGCAGGGTAAGCACTACAAGCTGAGCTCCACGGTTTTGCATCATCAAGTTATCCTGGTCACTCACAGACAACTGTGTACGCGTATGACGCCGATTGCATAATGTACTTTTTGTATTGCTTTTAGCATCTCCTTGCAGTACAAAATTAACTCTTTGAAAAAGCCTGTACAAGCATGATAAATTTTTTCCTTGCGCAAATAGGCTATCAGATATATCCTTTTCCAACAATCTGTGCACGTAAAAGTGCAAAAGGGATCAAGTATTTTGATTTTTGCTGACCTTATATGCTTAACCAGCCACCAGTTTTTATTCCGGGAGGTAAGGTGCTCGATCTTCACGACCCTGGTCGTGAGATCGAGTCCTGACGCGGGCGATCTCTTACTGCCCATTGCAAGTGATGGTGATACTGAATTTTGGTAAAGCAATTTTCAGGGTGCTTTTTGGTTCTATGTAAGGCTTATATTGCCGCAGTGCTCTCGCGTTCTAGGTAAGATTACTGCTCTGACTGCACCTGTCGCTCCTGCGAAGTCAGAACCCGTTGGCGGCATCCAGCCAAATTTTACTGCCAGCTATTCAAAACTGGTTGCTAATTCGTGGAAAGAAAAAGATATTAACCACTGGCTGACAGAGCATAAACTCGACAGATATGCTCAAAAGTAAGTAGAAAAACGGTGCTAGCGGCTCGGCTCTTGAGAGTACGCAAACTTTTACTGATATTTCTATCCTAGCCTGCGGTAAGCGTTGTCGGCGCCCGTCGGTTTTACTTAGAACTGTCAGCTTTCTTGGAGCTTTTTCTGTTATTTTTGGCCGTACCACAGTGAGAAGATGACCTCGGTGGTCCACTTACCACACCATCACATTTCAATTGCATTTTTTATACTTACATACTTACTTCCACATATCCGGCGCTCTGTGCTTATGCTCTGACACTCTAAATGCGCATTTCCGTGCGTCACTCGTCACAAGTCTAATGCAAGTTAAGGCGGCGCCACATTCACGGGTAGCCGAGCGAAAGTTTGCCTTCTCCTACATTCTTCTGCTGTCAGTATAGAGTTTACAGCTTCCGAATTTATTACATTGATAAGAACGATAGATAATGTATATAGTACTCACAGATAAGCAAATATATTCGCAGAGAGTTTACATGCCCTTAAAGCGATTCAAGTCACTTCCTTTCAGAATGTGCAGTTTCAGCACATACATTGGTCATTATTCATCCAGAGCCAGCGAAAGTGGTGAAGAGCAAGTATTATCCTTTGAAAGTCATCAAATAGATAATGAAATCTTTTTAATTGTTAGGGTTACAGGCTTGGCTAGCATGGAAACTGAACGCACGGTCTCCAAGGTGTTCGAAATGCGCTAGAGCTACAACCGTGTAACAGAAAGCCTGATTTGGAAGTATTTCAGGTAGGTATGCTGGTGTAATAGGTGGAACTCGAAAGTGAGTGAGAGAGAGAAGCTTTACACAGTTAAGTTACTTGCGAGGGAGCCCATGCAAATATGGTGAGGTGGGTGGGCTGCTTATAAAGTGAAATTGAGAGGGAATGATATTCCATCGGCAGCAAGCGCTTCTGCTGACGAGTTATTTGATGCAGCCTTATCGGTTGGAAGGATGGGTGTTGTACGCTCGGCGCTTTCAGATCGTGCGGTTCCCTCGTTATGATTGAACGACCCCCGACGCGGCAGCTGGCCAAGCTAGATACAGGCATGGGCCCTCATCTCCTTCACGCCCGAAGCGATCCATCCGCTACGTTACGTCAGCAGCGCCTTGTCAGCCGCATGCAACGCCGTCCGTCCCTCCAGCAAATCAGCTCACTCCTCACTGCTAGCCAGCGATTCTATAGGTTCAGTATTGGATCGCTGAGAAAGCTCGACGCCAAAAAGGGCCCTACCCGTAGGGTGTAACTGCTGTTTGTTTCTTAAGGATCAATGAGTGGCTGTTATTTATCATTCAGCCATCCAACGAATTCCGTAAGAGGTAAATCGGCACTGCTGTGCTTCTAAGCTAGTAATTTCCTTCTAAGCTAAATGACAGACAGCTTTTTAGCTACAATGCCATAGAGGCTACGGCAGGCAAATCGCTAGCAAGTTGACAAGTAGGGATCGTACCATCGCTGCACAATAAGGCAGCTATCTTAGTCAACTTTAGTTTTATTTCATTTTAGCCTCTGATTTGATATCGTCAAGCAACGAATCACTGAGAAGGATAATAGTTTTAGCGTGACTTCATCTTAATGTTAGAATCCAATTATATTCTAAAAGAAAGGTGAACTTTAGCATGGATGCTGAGAAAAGTGTTGGCCTCTGAAAGAACTCCTTATCATTGATAGAGTGGCAGCGGACATTAAACAGGGGATTAGGCCCCGTACGAAATCTTTGATGACGACCCTGCGCTTCACGAAAAAGCTAATAGTCTTTCGTGGAACGTGACCAGCCGCACAAACTCTTTGTCAACGGCCCAGAATCCGGACTTCCCCTTGAACGACTGACACTGCTTGATAACAAGGTTTTCAATTGGGACTTTCCAGTTAGAAGTAATTATGATCTGAACGGGATCGTGGTCAATGCGATCGCTTAATTCTCAAAGCCAAATTTGGTCCACGGGCAAGGCAGTGGGCTATCGTTTGGACAGACTTTCGATGATACGTCGTTGCTAACCTCTGCTAACTGTGTGACGATCGCAGCACCACACGAAGGACCATGAGTCAAGTCGAGAGAGACTTTCAACCGCTGTGCAGGCTAAGGGAAATTAAGTATTAATTAATTTAGAGCGTTCCGTTTTTTAAATCAGGACTGTGCGTCTATATTGCTCGAATCACTGCAGTCACATCAGACAGTAATCTGGCTTGGATGAGCGGGTATTACCTTAACCATCACGTTGGCCTGCTTTCAGCTGGGAAAATTGCCGAAATCAGCACCTGCTTAGACGAGACTACGAAAGCTGAAATCGTTATCACATTCTGTAAACTTTGCCTTCCTTACTGTAATCACCGTTGATCAGTGCTCTCTGCCTGCTTCCTGCTAATTGACTGCAACTGGTGCAAAATCCAGCCGCTCGTCTACTTAGACTCAGCGGCAAATATTATTAAACTTGTGAGCATCACAGGCACTATAATATTCGTCGTACTGACTTCAAGATTCTCTCGGTGGTCTACTTTTCGCTTCATTTGTTTGTACCGAACTTCTTATCCGAAATGCTTGCTTTCCCAGAATCGAATGCTTAGTAGAATTCTTACTGCAGTTACTGTTAGTATATTAGTTCTTTAATGACCATAGAACATGCTCCAAACTGTCCATTTATCTGAGCCTGTTGCGCACTACGTCGCAGATTTTATCTTTGAACATCCTACTGCAGGTCGGTTTCTTCAAAGTACAAACCTAAGCTTCGTCATGATTGTATAGGCTGAGGTTCTATCCGTACAATGGGTTTTTCCTGTTAATTTTAGTTTTAGTTTTAACTAAAAATGTATACCTTCTCGAGCCTTCCAAAGACGCAAATTTGAGTAGCTCTCTGGGATCAATGAGCGAAGACGATGCAAGCTCATGTAGCTGTCACCATCCAATGAGCAGAAAAGAGGCGCTTATATATTCACCACTACCGAATGAGCCGAGACCGTGCCAGTAGGAGTGCAGGTGACAGTCGAGGCGGATACCCGACGTGTTCCTAGCAGCAAACTTTGTTTTTGTGAGCACCGAATGTGGTATTGCAAATTTCAATAGAATCCTTCCATTTTTCTGTGGGTCACGGCGCTCATTAGTGTTCGACTAGGCGGAGCGTCTACTCTTCACTGAAACGGTAAACATATTTGGTCAAGCTTCCCTGGCGGCGGTAACAGGCTGAGCATATAGGGTTGGCATTAACTGCACACTTGTCGCAGCGTACGGAAATTCTCGCGTATTGCTCGCTGACAGCCGACAAGCTTTTGTTTGCACTGCATTATCCTCAGTACCCGTATGTTCGCCGGAGTCTTTAAGCCCATCAACCAGCCTCGGAGTTCAGAAGAGGTGGACGTCTGTTGCCGAGCCCTACTCTATGGCTAGCTGCCTAATGGCTGCCTAATGGCTGCCTACCAGCATCGCTGCCCACACCGCTTAGTAACTCTGGCACCTCTGCCTTTCCCCTTTTTACGGAGCACCCAAAAATAGGCAGTCCTCGTTTAAATAGCTTTACTTCAGGACCCGTGATACCTCAAGCGCAGAATTATTACGCTGTTTCAATTAATCGCACAGCTTCTGGTAAATTGCCCCCTAACAGAAGAACGCATATCCGCGTCCGACTGATCATCTCAGGGAAGCTCTAGTGAAATGGCTGCTGCTGCGGCAAGTGTTAATAATAATAATAATAATAATAATGCACTTGATAAAGCGCCCTCAGAGAACTCAATCTGTCTCTAGGTGCTTTACATTTGCTGCAAAGGGAAATGCAATTGAATGACGAGTAATATCATGCTTGATAAACAAACAAAGTGAAAAACATGGTTCCCTTGCCTCCGCCTTAGGCTTGCCCTTTAAGAAGAGGTTTCCTCTTTCGGACCTGCTCGCTTGGCGGAACATGACTTTCGAATTGAGTCCGATTGCTAGTCAACTCTGCAGCGACAGCACGCTAGACTAGCTCCTCGGTGTTCACTGCAGCAGCCTTTCCAAATGAAGGCAGAAACAGTTTTTCTGCGGTTTCTGCCGTGGCAGCATCCAGCAGTTTGTTAAAATATTCTGGGCCGCTCTTTATTGTAGATTCTCAGGGCTTTCGGGACGACACGTGGTCGCTTTGAGGCGCTTGATGGACACTGCCCCGGACTTTTACTACCACGCGATAAAGCAAGATCTAGGCTTAATCTTCCGAGACCTACTGACGTTTTCAAATATGCTACAAGCTTTGGATTGAGTCCAAGTAATAAAGATCAAGGTCGGCTAATTTACCGCCTTCATTTGGCGGCAGAAGGACCTCAAAAGCTTTCACCCTGCTGTACGGACAGCATTAAAGAATTGCCCGATGCAGGAAATCAATAGGTCTACTCTATATTGCTTATGGGTTCTGTTCTTTCTGGTTGCACTTTTACAAGATTTCATTTCTATTACATGCTACTCTCTGAAATATTCTATTAAAATGGGTTATCATTGTATTCCTACGATACCTTTTCGTTTTACGAGGCATTTGTCTGCGCTTGCCTAGCTTAACAATTCAAATAGCTCTTTATTTTAAAGATTGGCACATACTATCGATGTAGCTAGAATTATCCATGTCTCTGAGCATTGCTGCCTTATAAATTTCCTAAATCTTGTTCTGTTGCAAGTTCCTCCTCCAAATCAACAATGTTCCATGCTTTTATAGCTCAATAATAGCTTACGTAAGATTTTCTCTCAATTCTAACCTCGTCGTGCGGCACGGCTATTGCGTAAGCAGTCAGCGTCCATCGAAGAAAAATTAATATTGCAACAGCTATCACAGCTGTCGTAATTTAATCGATCCACTAACACAACTATTCCAGGAAATACGTTTTTAATATAGACTCCTTGAAAGAGGAATTTAACCTTTTAGAAAATTAATTTGTCATATCAAAAACAATTTTTCATAAGCCTATCTTTATATGGGAATATTACCTTCTTGTCGGACAAGCTTTAATTCGGTGCCATGACTTTGCAATGTAATAGGATAACACAATTAAACGTCGAAGTTCGAGTTTCTGAGTGCCTTTAAATGGAGATGTTCACAGTTTTCGGCCTCAAGGCAGGGAGCGGTGCGATGCGACCCAAAGCAATTTCTGCTGCTTGGGTGTGCTCGATGTGAGTTGCACGCTCCGACATGCTTAGCGAAAGGGTCAAGCTTCGCGCCGAGTAACTTTCTGCATTGGTCCTGGCAATGGTAAACACCTCTGCTGGGGGACGTGAGAGTAACAAGAGAACCTTTTTTATGCTGATTAACAATGTGGATTAACTATCTGGCGGAATATGTCATCTACCGTGAAAGATTTCTTTCCAGAGTGAGTCAGTGTTCATATGTTTAAGCGTAACATAACAGTGCTGTAGAAAGCACGAGGACGACTTAAATGCCGGACGCCGTAAAAAGAAACCACACGCTGTAAAAAGGAAGCATCTAACGCCGTCGGAAGAGCCATCGAGCCCTAATAATAATATTAACAATACGTTTGGTAAAGCGCCCTCAGAGAACTCAATCTCTTTCTAGGCGCGGTTTCCAATAGCTGCAAAAGAAAGCTTGATCAAATGGTTTGTGGTAGCATGCTCAATAAACAACAAGAATAACATGGTTAGTGGTACCATGCACAGGGTCAGTATGCAAGTGTCGTTAGTTGCAGCATGCAATAGTGTCAGCGAGAATAAGCACATAAATGACAAATGACAGAGACCCAGTAAATGCTGTCATAAATGGATGCGTTTTTCGTTTACTTTTAAATGTGGACAAGTCAGGAGATGTCGTGATGTTGGATGGGAGTAAGTTCCAGGCTTTCGGGGCATAGGAACTAATGGCACGGTCTCGAAAGGATTTGAGGCTTGTACGAGGTATGGGTAAGCACTTAGATTCCGAAAAGTTGGTGATACGGTGCTTAGCCTGGTGGGAGAGTAAATCTGACACATAGGCTGGAGCCACAAATGAAAGTAACAAAAAGTTAGTGACAAAACCTTGAAGTTGATGCGTTGACTGACTCGGAGCAATCACAGGTCGGCGAGAATTGGTGTGATACCGCAACTGCAACGCTCCCAATAGACAAGCCTAGGTGCAGAGTTTTGCACCAGCTGTAAGAGCTTGAGTGCACAGGCCGGTAGGTCAGCAAGCGCTGAATTAAGAAGTCAAGACGGGTTATCACAAATGCATTGTAAAAGGTAGCAGTGCCATAAAAAGCGAGTGCGACGCAGAAGAAAATCCTGAAGAGAAAGTATAGGAGAGTAGAGGTTAGCTGTTCAAAATAAATTACGTAGAGACATAAAGAGCATTCAAGCATGGAAAACAAAGAATTAGCACTGTGAAAAGCTGTAATATGAAAAGCTGAACGTAAAGCCAGCCAAGATCACGCCTATCTGGAGCCTGGAGGGTGGTTGTTGAACTTCATCGGGAGCGGCCGTACTGTTACAGCCCACGAGGCAGTGCTATTATCGGGCTGGGTAGCGAGCGAGTTAGTGACAAGTGTGACCGTCTCCAGCAGCGAGCACTTAACTCACAAAGACGCCCGCCCAGTTTGGTGTGTGCAGTGTAGACGGCCGCCTCAGTTGAGGGATGCAAGCCCTTTTTTGCGTCCGCCGTGCCCCCCCCCCGCATGGCTACACTTATATTCTTATGCGCATTCATAGATGCATCCATCTGCAGTACAAATTCAGGATAAATCCGAACTATCTCAACTTCAGATTAGCAGAGCTTGTCGTCTTGTGACATCTAGAGCAACCAGCTTGGCTAGAAGAGTTGAAAGACTGCATTTGAGCCCTTCATGGTGGTACTAAGAGGTGGTGATCTACTTTGCACTAAATATAGAGGCTCTCTTAAAGCATTATATGCTCCTACCTAAGGAATTTATTTATTGCAATAAACAAAATCTCACCAAGCCCTACAGTCTGTTAGCACAAACGGAGCATGCGCAGGTAATAGATAATACAAAACGTAAAGGTTACTAATGTTGAAATATAAAAACTGGATAAGGTTTTTTGCCATAACTGTTATGCCAGATGCCGGGCGATATGGTTATTTTAGAGACTGCTGACAGCTAACGGCGAATATTTCAATGGTTGGACTGTCCGAATCAATTAATGTACAGTTGCAGTCAATGGCTATAATTTTTTAATGACTGCAAGGAAAAGTCAGTGTATAAACGTTACAGTGACGCAAGTACTACTAACTGGCAAAGCAGAATGTGCATGCCCTGATACAAAGTCAGCTAGCAAACGTCATGTCGCCATGCGTCACTCATAGGCCACTGTAGCTCCAGTTTAAAAATCCTGTTTCGCCCTGGATACAATTAGTCGCGCTACCATCTCGGTGGGCCCTCTGAATCCAGAATTACGATGGCTTAACATTCATTCTTCTTAATGAAAGATTTGAAGAAAGCATGTGGTTTGATTCGTACGGGGTGTGCGTATAAGGATTGCAACAACAGCAAACTGCTAACCTTTATTGGTACGAAGCATCACACTCGTTTTTTTATAAATACCAGTTCAAAAAAGTCAAATATGTGAAGGACAGTTCAAAGAAAGTCTTCTTTGGACGAAATTCATAAATTATACGAACTTGCACTTAGGCTGACTGGTAAATATGTACTTCCGCCGACTGCAACTGCAGAGCAGAAGTCAATCATAGACATTTTCAACAATGGGAAAAGAGTATACAACCTACTTGGTGCAGAAATGTCAAAGCATCGGCTGGGTACACTCACGTGAACGCACAGACACGCATGAGCACACGCTCTTGCACATACACGGAGCTTAAATCGAGTAGGAAATACATCCGGTTCTTGTAGTTGTCTTTTCCCTTTGGCAGTCGGAGCTTTGAGTCAATCCCTAGAATGCGGCATCAGATAAACCACAATCCTTACCACAAAGGCGATAGAAGCCTGAAATCACTATGATGATGGCAGAGAGTGCCTCGCTCAGAACTAGCCGGTGGGTTGTTGCACTTTCACTTGGTCGTTAGAATTTGCTGCGAACTGAATTTATAATGTTTTGAAAGGGAAAGTTATATATATATATATATATATATATATATATATATATATGTATATATATATATATATATATATATATATATATATATATATATATATATATATATATATATATATATATATATATGTATGTGTGTGTGTGTGTGTGTGTGGAGTAAAAAGTGGAACCTTTTGAACTAGCTTTGTGGAATTCTGATCTCAGCAGGAGCCTTATTTTGTTTCAGAATTTGAAATTCAAATGCCACAGAGATGCAGAAACCAATACAGCTAAGACTTGCTGCATGTCTGCTGTTTGAACGTCACGCATAAGAAACTATTTGCCTATAGACATCTAAATGCTTACCAATTCAAGCTGTGTCCCCTACATGCCTGACCCGGGTCTGCCACTTGGTCTGTGGCTTCAGCTTCGCCGATTGCTAGTATTATCCCTATTAGATACGATAGTACATGCCCAATATCATTTTGCGATCTTCGTTAAAATTTATTCTTAGTTCGTGATTTTGATTGTTCATAGAAAACCTACGCGAAGCTCGCGTACCAGTCAGAGGCCGACTAGCTTAATGTCGCAAGTCAGTCGACTCTAGCCCCCCTCTGTGATCTCCCCCAAGCACTACTGTAAATAGCTCTAACTTGGTGGTCGTCAGGCTTACTATAACCCCGAACGCCAATGTTGAAGCTTGTGTTTGGAATTCTCGCTCAATGCGGGATGCACCATCAAGACATGATACACGTGGCATGATTTTTTCGACAACCTTGACCGGTTTTCTTTGACCGAGACGTGCCTGAAATGGACGAATATCCCGACCGCAACCGGTGCTACGCCAAATGCTTCTTCTTTCATACTCTTAGATAAATAAAAACTGGTAGATGAGTCTCCGTCAAATGTATAGCGCCTAGAGAGAGATTGAGTTCTCTGAGGGCGCTTTATCAAGTGCATTATTATTATTATTATTACTATTATCCGTTGTCTGGCTTTCCTCCCTCAATTTCTAACCATTTGAAATGACCTCGAAGCTGTCTTTCGAATCTCTTGTTATATTACAGTTGCTCCGGGGGCGGTGCTAGTGGAGACTCGAAGAGACACAGTACCTACGCGTGAGCGTTAAATGAGACTCAAACAGCATTACTCTCAACGCATAAATGTATGCGAGTTCAGTCAATCGCAGCAGACGACAAGAAATATAGCATGCATTAGTGGCCTGACGCTGGACCGCGTCAATGGCCCAATTGTTCTCCACAGGCGAGGCATGTACGTTACTCTCAGAGCGCTTCCCTGATGACAACAGCAGAAGCCGCAGGCACACACAACACTGTCGTATTGAGTCTCTTCGACAAAAAGCTGCCAATGTTGGCAGTAATCTATCGCCTCCAGATACCAAGTCCTCCTTTCACTCAGACTTTCTGGTCTCATTTCATTTTGTAAGAAATAAATCAATTTTTCCTCTTTGTATTATTTTTATTCATTTCGACAACTTGACAACAAAGTGACGCTTTAAGGGCCCAATTATTTTGGCTGACTCATTTTCTCTTGCGGCTCAATTGCATGACCTTGCAACAAGACCCACACACATGATCAAATATAAACCAATAACTGTATTTTATCATTTCCTAATATTACCCAACTCAGCTTATCTGACCACATGCGTAAATTGTTTACCGTGCGTGCCCTTCTTTATATTCAAATGCATATGTGAATCTGGTATTCTCAAGACCCTTGACATCGACGCTGTCCTCGCGAAAATATTTTGTTTGCTGCTGTTAATCAATGCCCATTTCAACATTTCATCGTTGGTAGAACACTACAACACGACACTTGCTGAGGTGCTTGACGAGTTCGCAGCTCTGACTAAACACACATGCACGGTGGCCCATGTTGTGGGTGCCTGCTGCTGCTGTTGTAATTAGCACCGAGTCCGGAATATGCCCCACCTGTAGCCGGTAGTTGGGCAGTTGACTCGGTGCGTGTCGTTCGGTTCGCACAGCAAAGAGCCAGCCGATGAACAGCGCCAGCACTCTATTGCAAGATGCAAGGAGCCGAAGGACGCACGGCTCCGTTTGCCCCCCTTTCTCCCACGTTCGTCCCCCTTTCCCTCACGTTTGCCCCCCTTTCTCCCACGTTTGACCCCTTCTCCCACTCTCCTCTCTTCGACGGCTCCTGTCCCCTGGTCGACCCCGACGATTCATCGACGAGGACCACAACTGTGCACAGGCCGACCCTGAAGGTGAATCCACCATCTGTCCACCAGAGGGTTACCGGCCTGTGTCCACGCTACATCACAGGCGGACCACAGCTGCGCACAGGCCCCTCTCAGCAGTGCTTCTAACAGCTGTTCACCAGCGGCTCATCAGAGGATCCTGCATTCAATCGAACTACAGTGCGTCCGGCCTTTAATGCAGAGGTTGTTTCCCGCAGCAGTTGCATTCCCCAACTTTGTTTATTCAGAAGGCTGGTATATATTTACGCGTGAGATTAATAAACGGTGAGTCTCTTCCACCACTTTCGTCCAAACTGGTGCATCCGTGAGACTCCTCTCAAAATCTGCCGCCACCGTAGCCACAGTCGCCCAACACCTAGATGGTCTATGGTTTCCCACAGACATTTAACTAGCTGGATCTGCTGAGAACCGGCTTGAGAAAGCATACAAAAGATTAGGACTAACTGCCCCTTGACTGGCATACGAGGACTTTGGTAAATCATACTAATCACACCTAGCAAAGGATTAGTGTACCGTCTATTAAAAATATTGTTGAATCTCAGAAGCATGATTTTACAGCAAATGCAAAGTGCCTAGAAAGAGATTAAGTTGTCTGAGGGCGCTTAATCGTGTTTTATTATTATTATGAGCACAATAAAAAATGCCGATATACCGGCACTCTACCTGCGCTTGTGCTGTATTCTAGTTCTTTAATAAAATTATGTTTTCACTAAATGCCCAATTTGGTCGACATTCATGTGTGTCCACTTTCAGCTACATCACATTGCTAAAATTTAGGCTTGCTTAGACTCGGATAATACATCCCAATTAGTCAAAGCCTTTGTGACATTCCGTCTCGACTGCTATAACTAACTTTGCTGGTCTGCAGGTGGGTGCAATTGGGCACTTACATTTTTTCCGAAACTCTGCAGCTAGGCTTTGTCTGTCGTGAGTATCGAAGTTGCCACATCAACTACTTCTTGAGGACCTGCAGAGATTCCAAATCTAGCAGCGTATCGACTTCAAGGTTCTGATACTTGCTTTTAGGTCCCTTTCTTCTCAGGCTGTAGACTACAAATCACAACTACTCCCCCACCAGGCTGAACAGCTTACCACCCGCTTTCTTAATCTAATCATTTAGCTACACATTAAACGAAGCCTAAATCATTTGGAGACCGAACCTTTACTTCATGTGCTCCCAAAGCCTGGAACTCACTCCTGACTGATGCACGACATCCCATGACTTGACGACATTTAAAAGAAGCTAAAAACGCAACTTCTAACAGCATTTAGTGGGTTCTGTGATTTGTCTTCTGTTTTCTTATACGTGCAGACGCTGTGTATGCTGCTGTTACAAACCCGATGTACGGCTTCCACGACCGGTCAAAACTAGGCCGCAAACACAGTGCTCGTAGCAGTACTTGTCTTAACCGACGCAAGGGGAATACTTGTGACGCTGGAACTTTGTATCATGGCTAGCTAATTGGAGGTGTTGGACCAATGCATGCAGGTACGCTGACAATAGCAGGAACAAGGCAGCGACGAAGCGTACACATACCTTAAAAATACAAGTCCGTATCCATAAGTTAGACAAGTCTATTCGACAGCAGTGGAAAGTTACAGGCGTTCAACAGTGGCGATGACATACACCAAAGGCTCTGTGGCCAAGAGCTCAAAACAGCTCCTACGCCGAAGCCGTGTCTGGAAATCTAACTACCAGCCTATTTCAGGTGCCGGCTTGGTATACCGCCTAGGTCATAAGCTACTGTATAACTCCATACTTCGAATAATATTACCGGCACTAATGTGGTTGGTTTAGCTGGCACCACCGGTTCAAGGGGAAGGGCTGAGGAAAGTCTCTATCGATAGATGCTGTTCACGCAAAGAGCCTATATTAAATTTTGCACCAACTTGAGGATGTAATAACATACGGTTATAGCAGCGGGTTTATTTGTTTTTAACAACTGTGCACAGCTCTGAGTAAAATCAACTAGTTTTGTAGCTCATGGCGACGGCTGCCTGGCGCTTTTTTGGCGGTTCACTTTGCTTGACCTTGACTTCACCTTGACTTTACCCGGTTAAGAATCCTGCGATCGATGTTATAATATTCATTGTCACTTCCTCTAACTTGGTATCTAATATATGTAAAGACTTGGGAAGTGGTTTTTCATACGTTAGCGTTCATTACATAGCTATCGCAGGGCGAAAGTCTGTCTGTTCGCATAACAATTAAAAATACAACCGCACGAGTTCTTAACAAACTTGCCGGAATCACCGAACCAAGCTTCACTGATGAAATCTTGTCAGAGCGAGAGATTCACTCAATTCCGGATTTGTGGAAATCGTCTGCTGTGGAAAATGTCTGCTCCCGGATTGGACAGACGCCTGTGCATGCTTAGGTAATCGCAGTTTAACCACAGCTAGTACAGCTGGAGACCACATATGACGTCAGTAGTGCAGTTGTTGTCTCCTCCACCTCAGGCAGCACCATAATAAGGACGAGGGCATGAACCTGGCTTCGAGGGAATCTGCATATGCAAATAGGGGCTCAAATCAACTTCTTAATAACAATGATACATTCGTATAGCGCTCCCAGAGAACTGAATCTCTTTCTAGGCACTTTACAGATGCTGTAACGAAAGCATGACCAAATGATTATTGGTAACATTCGTAATGACACCAAGCATAATAATAATAATAACAATAATAATAATAATAATAATACACTTGATAAAGCGCCCTCAGGGAACTCAATCTCTTACTAGGCGCTTTACATTTACTGCAAAGGAAACACGATCGAATGGTGAGTGGTATCATGCTTGAAAAACAAACACATTGAATATGGTTAGGGGCGACATGCACAGGGTCAGCATGCAAATGTGGTTAGTGGCAGCATGCAGTGTCGGCACGCATAAGCACATGAAGGACGAAACACAGGGACCCACAATATGCTGTCCTAAATAGGTGTGTTTTTAAGTTCCTTTTAAATGTGGTCAGGTCAGGGGATGTTCTGACGCAGGTCGGGAGGGAGTTCCAGGCTTTGGGAGCATACGAACGAAATGCATGGTCTCCATTGAGATTTGTATGAGGTATTTGTAGACTGTTGGATTCCGAAAAGCAGGTGGTACGATGCTTGGCCTGATGGGAGAGTATGTCGGAGAGATAGGTTGGAGCCATAGAATGAAGTGACCTAAAAGTGAGCGACAAAACCTTGAAGTCAATCCGTTGCTTGACTGGTAGCCAGTGCAGGTCGGCGAGAAGTGGAGTAATGTGGCAACTGAGACGCTCACGACAGACAAGCCTAGCTGCTGAGTTTTGCACCAGCTGCAATTGCCTGATCGCACATGTTGGTAGGCCAGTAAGCAGTGAGTTGCAGAAGTCGAGACAGGATGTCACGAATGCATGGACCAACTTAGATGTGGTATCCTTATCTAAACAAGCCCGAATTCTAGCAATGTTATGGAGCTGAAAATAGGCAGATTTGACTGTGGAGCTGATATGGTCGTCTAACGAGAGGTCGCTTTGGAATATGACACCTAGATTTCGAGCTGATGCAACAGGAGATATGCTGGCAGAGCCAATTTTGAGAGTCGGCCTTTCCAATCTCTGAATCACACTGGGTTTTCCCATAACTAGCAAGTTAGTTTTATCATCGTTTAGTTTTAGAAAATTTGACATGCACAGAGTCAACATGCAAATATGGCTAGTAGCATCAGGCACGGTGTCAGCACACAAGAATCACGTGAACTCAGTAAATGCTGTTACAAGCAGGTGTGTTTTAGCCAACTTTCGAAACCAATAATCGCCAAACTGACATAGAAGAGTGAAGTCAAGTAGTAGTTTTCATCCCCCCTAACGTGTTAGTCTGGCCCACCAAGGCAAAAACAAGGTAAGGCAAGGATGTGCAAAGCAGCTCTTCAGTATTCTAGCATCAAGTAATCAAATTATGCAGGCTTGAGTTAGAGACATGGCGGCCTCGGCGGGGCACACACACACACAAACACAAACATACACATACATCCATGAACTGCTCAGTGGCTTGTTCATATGGCACTACCATGGCATACAATTGCACTAACTTTACTTAATACTGGCAGGTCATCTTTGCCGTTCAGCTATAAAAGCCGACGTACTCAACTGCTCCTCACTTCATTAATAAATCTAGGACGCCATCGGACAGGGTATAGTATTAAAAGGGGAAATCGGGAGTTATGCCTCCATCCCTATAGGAGTCCTATAGGAGTTATGTCCCTCAAAACACATTTACTGATATTTCTCAAATACTAATTGACCGAAAAGCATGACAATTTGCAAAAAAACAAGGGCAACATTTATCTGTTGATGTAACCATAGTACCACTTTGACCTTCTGATGACCTGTAAAAGTCAAGGTCAAATTTTCACTTCGGGTGTATCCCTTAGTTTTATTCAAACAGATTCATAAAATGCATTGTAGAAATATGTTAAACCTTTTAAAAGATGCAGAACACTTTTGTTTAGCCTGGGATGCTTCTAAAAAGTAAATAAAAGTTTTTTTGACATTTAAAAAATCCCATTACTGAGGAAATGGTCGGTCACGTGACTTTGAAGGACCGTGGCGCTATGCTCACTTGACATACAACCAATTTCAGAAACCCATGGCTGAAATAAGTCAACCAGAGCATATATTCCAAATTTCAAGTCGATGTGGCCATAGATGGCCAATCTGTAGCATCTCAAAGACTCAAAGCCTAACTGTTCAGGAGGCACAGTCGAAGCTGCCAGCTTATTGCTCAACCAGCTGGCAGCACATATCTTGATGTTAAAAAGACCATAAACATCATACCGTGTTGCCAATACTGTCAATATGTCCTTCTGGAGGAGCTCAGAGTTCAAGCTGTCATCGTGGATGAAGGACATTTGCAGTCCCTCTGCCAGCATACATCATTGCAGCCTCCAGAGCCCAAACCAGAGGTTTAGGCAATTGCAAAGACAACCAACGACCAGGAGACAATCGATGATCAATTCAGTAGCAAGCTGGCATGTATTAGCAGCCCAAGCTGCAGAATAAACAGACAATTGCCTTGAAAAGGGCATTCCTTTGTCTTTGATAAAGACAGTCTCTCGACTCTGATCAAGACAGTACACGGTTGCAGACAGGCACATGATCAACACAGTGCGATTGCTAGCAGCTGGGCAATGAGCAGCAACTACTCGTAAGGTCCTGCACCTGCACCTCGGTAATTTTCATCTCGATCTTCATATTTGCTGACCCTGTTTGCCCTTGCATTCCTTTGCTCGCCCTGCATTTTGCCTTAGCTTAAGCATTACTGATGCTGCGTTTAGCATACTTATTTATATAGGTATCCATCCCTCTCTCGATTTCAATTCCAAATCTTTGAAAGACTGGCCTACGACCATTCATTCCCTCATTTTTTGAATACTGGCATCATACGTCACAAGACATACAGCCTCGATGCCCGAGTACTTGGTCTTGGGGCACTCCATCCATACTAAATTATGCAGTGACTCATTCTGATTTTGATTCAGGCCATGCAAGCACTTACTAAGTAAATTTTCACGGTGCACTTCATCATATGCCTTTTTAACGGCATTGGCAGTTCATTTGCACGTGATGAATTCGTAGTGTGCAGAGTGTCTGAAGGGCTGGTTCTTCGCTAAAGCTCGCTTGCATTTACACCATGAATCCTCCCCATCGGAGCAATGACGGTGATCAGGTGCATCGTGGTCGTTGAGGTGACGATAAAAAGCTCTTTACACGCCTTTTTTCAAGCCTCCTACATTACCCCCCTCCGATTCTGTCTAATTGCTGCTCTAAATTTCTGCTCCAATTTAGCAATTACTACTTTAGTTACCTTACCCCTGCCGTTAAACTTAGGCATCCCCTGTTTCTTTGGTGCTGTAAGATCCAGCAACCGTCTGCCAAGCCTCTTCGAAACATGCCCTATACACTCTAGCTTGTGAACTTCTAGGTCCCCATATACATTAGCATTTTAACTTTAATATAACCTTTCGAATCTCCATCGCCTAAGTAGTTGTCATAATGTGCACCTCGGGTTGCTAGAGATCGCTGGTAGATGCCCAGCGTACTTTCACTCTCCTTGTCACCACTTTTCCAAAGTAAATTTATTCGACATTCATGCGGTCCTGAGCCTGCATCAACGTCTGCAGTGCCTGGTCATAGCTTCTATATCAAGCACACGCCCAGTAGTGAGTGAAGTAGCACTGGCAATCCCATGAAGGGATGTATAGCCACGCATCCTCCAACTGCCGTCTATACCAACTGCGATATCAGTTGAGTTCACATGCTTCATTTCCTCATACACAGCCTTCACCATTGACTGATCTGCCACTCCTTTCACTGCATGACATATGTCTGCCACACAGTTTGCGAAAGCTTGAGGTGGGATAGACTTAGGCAAATCTAAAAACCCGCAAAATTGATCTAACTCAGCTCTCCCTAAACGAACGCTCCGCCCAGCACTTCATCCAAGCATATCATTTGCACATTCAGCATCGCGGTGCATCGCGAACGAAACTCGGCTGCTGCTGCTGCTGCAGGGTGTCAGAGCTCTCGTTTCGCATCTTTTGATCTTTTAGCGTAGTTATACTCCCCTGTTTTAGTTCGTCAACGTCTTCCTGACAGGTTGCATTAACTTATTAGCACAGTCACGCGCCTGACACTGTAAAACCAGTGTACTAGCCATACCCTTTACTTCGGTTTCTCTAAATAAAAAAAACGTGCGAATTGCATTTGGGACACCGTTCGTAAGCCTTAACCGACAACGACGCTATTTCTTCCAAGCTATACAATCGATTCCCAAAAAACTTTTAAAATTTTTTTAAGGACGAACCGGGGCTTTTTAGGGGTGGGCGTGCCACCTACCGCTAAGGGTACAGGCAGCGTTTTGCGAGCCCGCTTGACTGCATGCGGTCCGCTCAATTCCCCCACGCTGCTCACCCCAGCTGCCGCATTAACACTAGCTGCATCTTGGCCTGCACTCTAGGTACCATCCGCGTTATGTGCAACATGACGACGTGGACGAGACATAGCGAACTTAGCTCACGCTGACGAAGTCTCGAAGCAAGTGTATTACGGAAGGCACCAAATGCTGAGAGGGACGGAAATGGATGTAAGCTCGCCGGGATATACCCAGTTCATAGGTCGACCCTCCATAGCAACCACCTCATTCGGCGGCTTTCCTAGGCTAGGTAGATACTTAAGACTACGACGCATCCGTCATGTGAGCAATATCACTTCCGGGTTGACATTTAATCAAACTATCCTTACAGTTTCAATTTACATACTGTCTGGCACTAAATTATTGGTCGAATTATGTTTTTGGCACATATAAGTCGTAATTGGGGAAGCCGAGCCGCTACGCGGCCCGCGTTTGTCGAGCGGTAGGGTGTTCAAGCTTTTAGCTTCACGTACGAGCAATCCACGACGATTCAAAACAATGAATAGCAATGAATTCAATTTTAATTCTTATTATTAAATGAACATTCCAAAATACAGACTTGCTATTTTGTATTTGTTCAGGCGTGGTACAGGTAACGCCTCCACAACTAGCCATCACATCCGATCCCTATCCAAGATTAGAAGCTGACTCCCACAGTGGGTTGTAAAAAATTCAACTAGCCCTTTAGTTCTGTCTCGGCTTGATTATTGTAATTCCCTTTTGGCTGGGCTGCCAAAGAAAGCTATTATGCCACTACAGCTGACTATGAATATGGCTGCAAGGCTGGTCTTCAAGTCCCAGCGGTTTGAACACGTGTCACCTCTGCTGAAAGAGCTAGGATGGTTGCCGGTTGAGCAAAGGATACAGAGCAAAGTTCTTATGCTGACCCACAAGGCCCGCCACGGCTTAGCTCCTTCGTACCTAGCTGAACTGCATCACCAGTTTCAGCCTCCTCGTGCCCTCAGGTCATGTATGGACGATAAATTAGCTGTTTCATTCATCCGCTTAAAGACCGTTGGCAACAGAAGTTTGAGGTCTGCAGGTCCTAGACTGTGGAACTCGCTTCCACAATTCTTACGCAGCGACAACTACCCTCCAACTGCCGACTATGGCACATCTTTTTCAGCGGTCCTGAACGGCTACTTCTATGCTACTCACTACCTCAACTGCTCTCCTGACTCTGCTATGCTTCCAACTTTCTCTTTGTTGCGTGAGATGAAGTCTGTTGGCTACCGAATGCGTACTGAAAGCCGCTTAGGCTGTGAGTGTGCTATACAAAACTCTCCTGCGTAACACCCACATGGTCTTTATGACTTTGTGGAGTTACTGATGGAGATACACTAGAACTTTTGTTGAAACGCATAATAACAAACACGGGTGTCACTTCTGGTTTATAGAGGTTTTAGCACGGTGTAGGTTTTTTATTGTTTGCATATTTTGCTGAATGTATTCAATAGTCAAAAATTGGGATTGCATGTGTAACATATATTTCTACTAAAAGGAAAGAAGAAGAAAAATTATATTGAGCACAGCTGCTCCTGCTCGCTTAGTCAATCACTTCTTCTGCTTAGCTTCGCTTCGTACTTGCATAACCTCGTTTGTCATCGCTGCTGTAATTCATCCGGCGTAGGCTTGAATATATGCGGCTGGGTAGGTGGTGGTTAATTAGCCAGTAACCGGGAAGAGAATTTAGGGATATTTTATGTTCTTTGGCGGGAAAATACCGCTAAGAAATACACGTTTGCATTTTTAACTCTTGAATGAGCGGAACAGAGCGCCAAGCAGTAGCTCTACAGAGCGTTTGCACCTGTCGAAGAGTGGCCAGCCTGATATATCGTGTTTACGGCAATCAGTTTACTATTTCCGTACTGATTAATAGCATTATCAGGTCTACGAGAGGACTTTATCGTAGTTGGCCGTTTAGTTATAGCCCGAATGCCTAAAGAGCAACCGCACGAGGTTGGCCCGCTCGGGCAACATCCAAAGGCTTCAGGAGCCACACGTTTCTATATAGTGGCTTGATTCGCAAAAGAATACCCAATTGGATGATATATAAGTCAATGATGCCAAACGACTTGAGACACAGCGAGAATATGAGAAAGAGTGAGAGAGATAAATGAGAGAGAAAGAGAGGGAGAGAGAGAGATAGTGAGAGAAATTGAGACATGGCGAGAAGTAGGGAGAGGCAGAGACAGAGAGAGAAAGAGAGAGACAGAGAGAGAGAGAGAGAGAGAGAGAGAGAGAGAGAGAGAGAGAGAGAGAGAGAGAGAGAGAGATAAATGAGAAAGAAAGAGAGGGAGAGAGAGAGAGAGAGAGATAGTGGGAGAAATAGAGACACGGCGAGAAATAGGGAGAGGCAGAGAGAGAGAGAGAGAGAGAGAGAGAGAGAGAGAGAGAGAGAGAGGGTGACAGAGAGGGAGGAGAGAGGTGATAGGGGTGAAAGAAAGAGAGAGAGTGAGGAGACAAAAATTGAGTGTGAGAGAGTTTGTTATAATATATGCTCTAGTCTCTCCTAAGTGTAGCAGTCATTGCGACATCAGTTAAGTGCAGAGTCTTTGGATTCTCGCCCTTATAACTATTAGTGGTCGCTTGTAGATTCGGTAGAGTGTCTGGTTAAATAAGAGTGGGTGCTTGAGTATATGTAATCAACCCTTATTGCATACTGTCAGGATTATTTTAAATCCGAACCCACCTCAATTCTATAGATTTTTCATCTCACGAAAGCGCAGACCAAGCTGCGTGACCCACACCTGTTTTAACCGATAGGAAATACAAGCGTGAGGCAGCTCTATGCCATAAAGCACAAACCAAGCTCGTGTGGCTTTAGACCCGAGCGGTGGAAACCCATATTGTCTCTAGGCTTCCTCTGAGACAATGCTTGTACATCGACAGGATATCGGCTGGCGAACGTCCGGTATGTAATTCAACATCTTTATCTCGGTCTCTGCCCCCAGTCTCTGTTGCTAAGTATGTGTTGCTCCCTCTCTCTCTCCCTCTCTCTCTCTCTCTCTCTCTCTCTCTCTCTCTCTCTCTCTCTCTCTCTATCTCTATCTCTCTCTCTCTCTCTCTCTCTCTCTCTCTCTCTCTCTCTCTCTCTCTCTCTCTCTCTCTCTCTCTCTCTCTCTCTCTCTCTCTCTCTCTCTCTCTTATTCACCATCTACTTTATTCTTCCCAACTCTCTTGTTCTTTCTCTCCTGTCTCTCTAACCGTTCTCTCTTTAAACTCAATCTCCCTTCCCCTCCCCCCCCCCCCAGTGCACAGCACGCCAGGTTAGCATTGACCGTAACTTGGCAACATGCCTCGATTTCGATTAACACGGCGTACCTGCTTACTTCCGGCAGCTAATTCAGACTGAAACAAGGCCTTTGAGCCAGTTTCGGTTGACAAGGTCCGGTCTGAGGCTGAACGTGAGTATTAAAATTGCGTAATACCGCCACAGTTTCTTTAGGAGACCACTAGAGGCATCGTAGCTGCGCCTGCGGAACTTTAAAACAGGGTCCTTATGAACCTCTCTCCCGGCGGCGGCCGCAGAACTATCTTGGCGTGGGATAGATATCTGCGGGTATTGCCAACCATGATGAAAATCCTGGCTTCGCCTCAGCACCCATTCGCACCATTCACACGCACATTTATAGCCAGTTATAATATAGAAAACTACCATGATAGTTTACCGCAATAGATGTTGCTGGCAAGCCGGTCATGCATTTTCGTCTTGCCCCTTTAGCCATGTAGGCGGGGCTAGACCCACAAATGATAACAAATTATAGCGTAAAGTCACAGTTTTTTCTCGAAAAGAACTCACCGGTGACTCATAAACTGAAATTAAGACCTAATTTTTTCCGCTGGCGATGGTCGGTAGCTGTAGGAATGGGGGAGGCCCTTGTCGTTCCCCGGCTGTATGGGGGAATGCCCCGCCCCCTTTGGCTCCACCACTGGAGGATGTGCACATTTCTGCTCAAGCGCGGGAACTAGGTTCCTCCTCGGATCAAATAGAAGGTTTATGTATATATACATATATACATATATATATATATGTGTGTATATATATATATATGTATATATATATATGTATGTATATATTATATATATATATATATATACATATATATATATATATATATATATAAACCACTAATAGCATTAAATCGCTATCCCTAACCGTAGCTTGCCAGTGGCTCGACAACAGACCTATCGCTTTCTGAATAATAGGAGCAAGTTCAGCCACCACCTGCACCTGGTCTTGCGAGCTAGGGAAAATTTTGTTTGCAGGATTAGGAATCCTCCAGGCTGGTATTCTATGTAAGTTATCGCGAATTTCTTTCAGTCAAAAAGTAAAGTACAGCGTTTTAAAATGGTTTTTTGGGATTAAAAGTAAAGATGAACTGATTCAGCAGTCTCATTAATTCAGCTGCTGCGAATTAATAACTAATATCACCCCGCTTTCAATTTAAAATAAATGATTGTAATTTCGGTAAGTAAACCACGTCCTGCTCAGCAAAGTGCAATCACTTTACCACTAGACCATAACACTAGTGGGCAGGGTCTGCACATCTCTCAGCTCAATTTTGCCGGAGCAAACTGGTATTAGTTCGTCAAAAGAAAGCAGTTGTATCGGCTCATACAAATTTCAAACTTGCTCGTTCTTCAATCTGGGCAGTGCCCCATGAGTATGCCCCTCTCTAAGCAGTAATATCTAAGCAATAAACATTTGACACGTGAAACAAAATTATAAGAAAGCACTGATAGACAGGCCAGTTTAGCCACTAGAAAGAGCAGAGCTGTGGGTCAAATGACACTTGTGACCCTTAGCACTAGGAGGGCTGCAATCAATGCTGCTCGCCAAATAATACTGCATCCCAGACTCCTTGACGTAGGCTTTTTCAGGCTATGGTCTCTGGTGGCTCGGCCAGCCAGCCAGCCTCCCTGCATAATCGAACTGCGATACAGCTACCGTTTCATTATTAAGCTTTGCACAACCGTATTTTTATTTAACACTATAGAAAACAGTTTTCCAGTTTTAGCCATAAAAACTTCATTCAATTGCGTATGTATCTTCCCACACAATGACCCTGGCCGCCGTGCAATTTAGAGCTGCGATGCAGCTACCATTTCCATAATAGACGTCATGCAACAGCGTTTTCGATTCCAAATTATAGGCAACAGTGTTCCGGGTTTACAACCGAATTTCATGGCCTGGGGCATTCGCGTTCTGATGCTATCGCTTCCAATGGGCCTGGCCCGCCAGCCTCCCTACATACATAAACTACAATACAGCTGCTATTTCTACGATAAGTAATGGGCAACTGCGATTTTGTCTTCACCTTATCGAAGACAGTATTATGGATTAGCCAACCAAACTTCGCAGAATAGGATACGACCGTTCTCATGCTATAACCTATGATGGCCGGGCCAGCCAGGCTCCCTACATGTTCGAAGTGTGGTATAGCTACTTTGTCCATTATAGGCGTAGCGCAACTTCGGCTTTAATTCCCCAATATAGAAAACAGTGCTTTGGGTTCACCTTCAAAAATAATTCATGTGACTGCGAACGGGTGTTCTAATGCTATGGCTTTCTATGACCCGGCCCGATGTAATTTATCTCCGTCTTTAACTCTACAAAGCCATGAAGACTATGTGGGTGTTATGCAGGAAGGTTTGGCACTCACAGCCTAAGCGACTTTCAGTACCCATACGGTAGCCAACAGACTTCATCTCAAGCAACAAAGATTAAGTGGGACAGCCAGCCTCACTACATGTTCGAACTGTGCTACAGCTTTTATTTCCGCAATACGCATACAGCAACTGCGGCTTCGATTCCACGGTACAGAAAACAGTGCTCGGGATTTAGCCACTAAATTCTTTGACGTTACACATTCATTTGCAATGGTGTTCCTACGTCTTGCACCTTAGCATTCTGATGCCATGGCCTCCAACAGTCTGGTGGATGAAACCCATCCCACGTAACACAGATTGAACACGATCGGGCAAGTACGATTAGAATCGCACCAGTGCCTCGTCTGCCAAACCGATCTTTTCCAGAATGTTCAAGTGATAAATCGCGATCAACAGTGTCAAATAGAGCTGATAAATCCAGAAGGGCTATGGCGGTGACATTTACTTTGTTTTTGCTGCATAGAATGTCATTCGTTATCCGGATGAATGCATTTTCAGTGGCATGGTGTTGTTGCAGTGCCGACTGAATTTAACCAGAAAACTCATTCTTTTAATGTCTGCTAGAAGCTGCTTAGCAACAATCTTTTTGAGAATCTTTGATAGTAAAGAAACAAGGGAAACTAGACTATAATTCTCTAAGATCTCTGAATATAATCCAGGCTTTTAAGTATTGAACGTTCGTCGATTAGAAAGACTTGGGAACAGCTCCATTATCCGAAGAAGCCGTAAAAATCCTTAACAAATATGTCACGGCTGGGCTAATTGTTCTGCTAGTGAAGACCACAGGGTTAATAGTGTAGGGTCTTGGGGAGAGCAGCTCTTGTTACTTGACTTTAATTAGGCAGCCACATCGCATGCAGGAATCTCGTAAAATCTACTAATGAAGGACAAAGATTGCCAATAAACAATCGCTCTGTTCGGACGGGGATTTATGGAAACACACATATTTTCAACTTGGATAGTAAACAAGACTGAAAACTTGATGGCCGAACCATTATTATTTGGAGATCGATGCCTATCGGAGTTGGAAAGTGAAAATTTCACCCTCTTATAAATAATGTTTGCCTCAGACGGGCAGGATTTCAGTTTTCAAGTGAAAACAGAAGCCCTGGTTTTTCATAGCTTCCAGTTGTAGACTCGGAGACAGCCTTTGCGATTGGCTATACCGTCGTAAGACTTAAACTTCTTAATGCGGCATTTAAGCCTGTGCTTAGCATGGTCTATCTTGAATTTTTCAAATAATTAAAAGGAGTTTCATTGATTGTCTATTCAGGCAGAATCTACTTGAGCATGTTCCTAGTTGCACTTATTTTTCATGATCACAGCTTCTATGAGGGTATCGAGGCTGTCGGCCGAGTCTGTGTGCAGATCAAGAAGACATGCATCACAGACAGATTCAAAAAATTCTCGAAGTCAATGTTTTTAAGTGCAATCTTGCACGCACGACTAACCGGAAGAGTAAACGAGACTGGGTCGATCTGAGATGTTCTGTGAGCACACATCAAGGTCAGTGGGGCCGAGGTGCTAATAGATAACGATATTCCAAGATATGGCCACCAATATGAGAACGAGATCCAGGATATGGCCACCAACATGAGTTATTTAGTTAACGTTATTGATCAAACTTAAGCTCTCAAGATAGTCAAGAAATAAAATGACCAGACTTTTGCTGCGGTTTTCACCATGCACTTTTGAAGTGTCGTGCAATCAATAATGGCCTGTCTTGCAAATATTTTGGTGGGCAACTCCAAACGCTCTTCCGCGAGCAATATTGAACAGCAACGCGGAGGTCTGTAGATCAAAAGTGTGAGAGGCCTGGTCCTTGATGGGCACCTGATAACATTTGATTCAAATGATGTACCATGTGAAAAACTTTCTTTGAGTTGCTTAGCAACTATTATTCTATAAATGCATTGCTGAAGCTGCTTACGATAGACGTACTCTTGAAACGCATCGTTGGTAGAAGCATTCAAATTGCACAAACTAATGTCACTGGGGTCCTTATAATTGAAGCATCTGGACCGTGGATGCATATACTAAATTTAAAATGGTTTTAATCTTTGAATCTTCAAGTCCATTACGGGTATTTCGCCTGTCGCTATGTGTTGTTGCTCTAAGTATTTGAGAATAAGAGGGTTCTTCATTTCTTCTCCAAGCAGCCTTGATTGCAGGTGCTGTGAAATGCAGAACAATTCACACTTTTAAAGAGTGAACGCGAGGTAAATGTATATTTCCCTTTAGGGATGACCGGGGCTCCGGAATACCCACACTTTCCCTATGGCATATTATAACGCTATGCAGACGGTATAGAATCCCTATGGCTGATGCTTTTGCTTTACTCGCTAGTATCGGCTCCAGGTAGAATTCAATCAAAGCTTCCGCTCGTTCTGAATGCGTTTTTCAAAGAGGAAACTGAAACACAAGGTCGTAGTACATTGGTAATTTAGGCATGCACAACTACTCGATATTGCAAAGAGGCTTGTCTAATGCTACTGGGTGCTGGTAGAGTACCTGGACGGTTCCGTTTTGCTTTTACTGGCGTTATAATCTTTATAAGCTTTGTAATGATACTTCCTAATAAACCTACGAGATTTCTTGATTTCGAGGATTCTCCCAAATGGAGATTCTTGATGTATGCTCATGCGTATGAAGGCATCGCTGGAGAATTTCAACCGACTCAAGTCAGAGAGTCTCCAGTAAAATTCGGCCCGTGCCTTCATTCTCCGATGACGTATTTATGTTTTCGTCTCAATCTGATTATTTATGGGTTCATATTACATGCACTCTTGCCTGAAGCTTGAACTTTATTTAAGGGAAGTCTAAAATGCACGTGGTGCCATCCTGTGTATTGCCGAAGATTCCATAACCTATTATAGGCTTTTACTTCTAAAAAAAGAAAAAAATCCAAGCTGATTCAACAGCTTCTTTTTGTATAGCGACAGAAGAGACTTTATTGCTATCTCCACCACTTGCAGTGGCGATAAAGGATCGCCCACCGCAGGAATCGAACCCACGACCTCGGGACCGAGGTCGTGAAAGCAACTACACGAGTGTCAAAGAGCGCCTTCATAATACGACCACCGCTGAGAACATTAGTCGTTGCAGTCGAGTTGCAGATGGCACTCAGTTGTAACATTGCTTTGATCCCTCCCAGCCTTCGAGCACCGCGAATTCTCTCAATTACCTTGCTGCATGTATTGATGACATCCCAACATGGATGGCAGTAAATACTCTTAAACTAAACGATGGTAACACTAAATTATTAGTTATGGGCCAACCCAGTTGGATTTGGAAATTGGAAAGGCTAACGCTCGAAATTTGCTCTGTCAGCATATTTCCTGTTGAATAAGCTCGAAACCTAGGTGTTATTTTTCAAAGTGGCTTCTCGTTAGACGGTCACATTAGCTCCACAATCAAGTCCGCCTTCTTTCAGATTCATTACATTGCTAAAATTTGGCTCGTTTAGATTAGGAAACCACGTCAAAGTTGGTCCATGCAATTGTGGCATCCCGTCTTGACTTCTGTAACTCACTGCTTGCTGGCCTACTGGCGTGTGTAATCAGGCGATTACAGCTGGTGCAAAACTTTGCAGCTAGGCTTGTCTGTCGAGAGCGTCGCAGTTGCCACATCACACCACTTCTTGACGACCTTCGCTGGCTACCAGTCAAACAACGGATAGACTTCAGAGTTTTTTAGCTCAATTTTGGTCACTTCATTCTTTGGCTCCAGCCTATCTCTTAGATGTACTTCTCCACCAGGCCAAGCATCGTACCACCTGCTTTTCGGAATCCAACAGTTTACCAATACCTCGTACAAATCTCAAATTCTTTGAAGACCGTGAGTTTAGTTTGTATGCTGCCAAAGCCTGGAACTCACTACCAACTTGCGTCAGAACATTCCCTTACTTGACCACATTTAAAAGTAACTTGTACACACACTTATTTAGGACAGCATTTAGTGGGTCTCTGTGATTCGTCCTCGATGTGCCTATGCATGCTGCCACTAACCACACTTGCATGCTGACCCTGTGCGTGTGACACCGAACAATGTTATTCATGTTGCTTATCAAGCATGATATTACTCACCATTCAATTGGGTTTCCCTTTGCAACAAATGTAAGGCGCATCGAAAAACATATAAGTTTTCTAAAGGCACTTCATTAAGTGCATTATTATTATTATTATTACTACCTTGCTTTGTAGGCTCTGTTGCTGCTTCACATGGATATGAATGCTGCTGCTGCTACGACGAAGCCCGTGCTGCCACCCATATCTGGTACGCCGAGTGTCGAATCCAGCACCTCGACTAATGAAGATGCATTGTCCTCGAAACTACAGAGAGCACGGACGGCGTTGGCGGCTCTGCATCAAGCCAGCGACGGTTTTGTGACCAATCCCTCAGCGTGCACCCAGATCATAGAGTAAGTAGCACAGCTACTAGTGGCGGCGGCTGCTGATGGGATGTGTTTCCGTGGCTTTGCTTGCTCGTGAGCGCCTCAGGAGTTTGTATTGGGTGAGCGTATACGGATCGCCTTTTCGAACTACCGTCCAGTCTCTATTCTACCATTCCTATCAAAGACACTGTAACGGGTCGTGGCAGGCCAGCTGAACTCACATATCGAAACCTCACACCTTGCTAGTAAGTTCCAGTCTGGCTTTAGAGCTAATCGCATTGCTTCGGGTATACAACGACCTACTTAGGAATGCAGACGTGGGTAGAGTGTCTCTGCTAGCTTTGCTCGATCTTTCGGCAGCTTTTGGTACCATCGATCACAAAGTTCTTCTAGAGCGCCTCTCATCTCGCCTGGGCATTACTGGCACTGCTCTGCAGTGGTTCAGGTCCTATCTCAGTGGCAGACTCCAGAGTATTGACGCGAATGGACAAAGATTATCTGAAGTACCTCTGAAATATGGAGTACCTCAGGGCTCCGTGCTAGGTCCGGTTCTTTTCACGGTTTATACTCTCCCTCTTGCTGATGCAATTGCCAAGCACAATCTAGGCTTTCACTTCTATGTGGATGACACTCAATAGTACCTTTGCTTTGATCCCTCTCAGCCTTCGAGCACCTCAAATTCTCTCAACTCACTTGATGCATGCATTGATGACATCTGCACATGGATGGCAGCAAATTTTCAAAAACTAAACGATGATAAAACTAACTTACTTGTTATAGGCAAACTCAGTGTGATTCAGAGATTGGAAAGGCTGACTCTCAAAATTGGCTCTCCCAGCATATCTCCAGTTGAATCAGCTCGAAATCTAGGTGTCATATTCCAAAGCGACCTGTCGTTAGACGACCATTTGAGCTCGACAGTTAAATCTGCCTATTTTCAGCTTCATAACACTGCTAAAATTCGGGCTTGTTTAGATAAGGATACGACATCTAAGTTGGTCCATGCATTCGTGACATCCCGTCTCGACTTCTGCAACTCACTGCTTGCTGGCCTACCAGCACGTGCGATCAGGCAATTGCAGCTGGTGCAAAACTCAGCACCTAGGCTTGTCTGTCGTGAGCGTCCCAGTTGCCACATTACTCAGCTTCTCGCCCACCTGCACTGGCTACCAGTCAAGCAACGGCTTGACTTCAAGGTTTTGTCGCTCACTTTTAGGTCCCTTCATTCTATGGCTCCAACCTATCTCTCCGACATACTCCCCCATCAGGCCAAGCATCGTACCACCCGCTTTTCGGAATCCAATAGTCTACAAATACCTCGTACAAACCTCAAATCCTTTGGAGACCGTGCATTAGTTCATATGCTCCCAAAGCCTGGAACCCTCCCGACCCGCGTCAGAACATCCTCTGACCTGACCACGGTTAAAAGGAACTAAAAGACACACCTATTTAGAACAGCATTTAGTGGGTCCATGTGATTCTTCCCTGATGTGTGTATGTGTGCTGACACCGTGCATGCTGCCACTAAGCACATTTGCATGCTGACCCTGTGCATGTCCCCCTTAAACATCTTATTCACTTTGCTTGTTTTTCAAGCATGATTTTACTTACCATTCAATTGCATATCCCTTAGCAGCAAATGTAAAGCGCCTAGAAAGAGATTAATTTCTCTGAGGGCGCTTTATCAAGTGCATTATTATTAATATTAGTATTTATATAATTTTCGAAGCCAAAACCGGTCCATTAAAATAGGTTTATTTTCATAGCGACAGAAGAGCCTTAACTACTATCACCAATGCTTGCATTGTTCAATAAAGGATCGCCCACTGCAGCACTCCAGCCCACGACCTGGATTGTGAAGAGCCAGCGTCCTACCCCTGAGCTAAGACCAAGAGACGAAGGGGCAAGGCCACCGACCAGTTGACCATGAGATCGACAGAAATGGCCGCTTCAATGCAAATCATATACCCTAGATGCAGCTGTGCTGTGCAACTGTGTCTAGCTTAGTTTTTGGTAGTGGTACCGTAGCAGGGGTTACATAAAAGCTGACGACCACCTGTTACCTATATATCATCTGGTTGTCTCCCATAAAATGAAGCTCGCCACACCATACGTAAATTTAAGTGTGGCAAGAAATATAGCAGTGTTATTAGCATGCTAAATCGGATTCTGAAAGAACGTCCTTCAATACAAACACAGCGAACTTAGCATGTGTCAGTTCTCTAGAAGCTGACCGATATCGGTTGAGCTGGTGCCTTGAAGTAAGGCTAGCGAATCATAGTGGCTTTGCTGGCATGCTCTGCCTGCACTGGATAACGACCGCAATGAAAAAAAGACCTATCTTACTTTAGCAAGTCCACATTGAATAACAACCACTGTCTATTCAACAACCACCAATTGCCTAAAGTCTGCTGAACCAGCAATAGTGGACGATTCTAAGCTCAAAGTCAAACCGACTGGATATCACGAGAATTGAGCTTTTTATAAAATTTTATCATTTAGTATTATAATATATCAGCCTCGTAATCATTATATATAACCTTAAATCCTTTGGAGACCGCGCATTTAGCTCGTATGCTCCCACAGCCTGGAACTCCCTCCCGACCTGCGTCAGAACATCCCCTGACCTGACCACATTTAAAAGAAACTTTAAAAACACACCTATTTAGGACAGCATTTAGTGGGTCCCTGTGATTCGTCCTTGTTGTGCTTATGCGTGCTGACACTGTTCATGCTGCCACTAACCACATTTGCATGCTGACCCTGTGCATGTCACCCCTAACCATATTATTCATTTTGTTTGTTTTTCAAGCATGATTTTACTTACTATTCTATTGCGTATCACTTTGCAGCAAATGTAAAGCGCCTAGAAAGAGATTAAGTTCTCTGAGGGCGCTTTATCAAGTGCAATATTATTATTATTATTATTATTATAAAGAACTGCTAACAATCTCTCACCTATTCTTGTCTGGCTGACTGCAGCGCACCAAAGTTTCCTGAGTGCTGAGCTGAAATACGAGAGTGGTGTATTAGAGAGATTACTTGTAGACTTACTGCACTTAAGGTTTACTCGATATTGCTTTAAAAAAAAATTTCTTCTTCTTCTTAAGTAGATTAGAAACTCTGTATTTCCCAATGTTTTTGTCGCGTAAGAACCTGCCAGCATCTCGACAGATGTCTCTCCGATCCCCTACGGTCGACGACGGCTTGCCCTCCCCGACCGTCGGACGCTAATTTTGACTTTTGGTTTAAATTTACTTTGCCACTTTTTTCTCACCAGCTTGTGCATATCCAACTTAACGGTGTCCTAGCAGCGATTTCAGAATATTTATAGAAGTTTACTGAATGCCACCTCGAAAATGGCGCATCTCGGCATTTGTGCAGACAAATTTAACGCTTTTCGCAACGTTGTCTTGTTCGTTCATGCACTTATTTTGATTCAGGAGTCTGGTGGTGATTTACCTCAATAAGAAGGCTGACAACGTCCCGGTATTCAGTGCATTTGAGCAAGAGGGTCTGTGCGAGCTGTGTATGCAGACCTGGAAGACCTTTGGCTTTCAAGATCAGCAGCAGCTGTTCTTGCTGCGAGACAACAAACAGAAAGTTGCTCTCAGCAATTGGATTAGCATTCAGAATTTGATTCTGGCTGGCAGCGATACTGGCGACAGCGACATCATTAGCCATTTAGTGTCATCTGGCCTAATCAAATTTTTCGTAGAGCTCCTGGAAACTGAGCTCTTTCATCCCTCAAACAATTCGCCAAATCAGTCCATTATCAGCATGAACATGCTCGGTACTCTGTACAATATGGCGAAAAAATGGGATCGCGGAGTGGAGACAATACGCTCCATTCCCGGATCAGACCGAACGGTAGCCAAGTATACATTCAGCAGTGACCCTGCCGTCAAAACGATGGCGACCATTGTCCTGACGTTCCTCCTCAATGAAGAGGAGCAAAAGAAGATGCTCGAGTCAACCGATGCGAATATTAAATTCATGATACACATCCTTGAAAATTGCTTGAAAAGCAATAGCAAGAATCACGTCGGACAGTTCGGCTACTCGGCAGCTGAGATCATGGACGGTCTGACACGCATGGCTGCAACCGAGGTAAACAAGGAGAAGATTGTGTCCGGAGGAGCTCTGCCGTTCTACGCTCGAGTGCTGGACAGCAGCGGAGCCTACTCAGCCGAAGAGCAAGAGGAAGCGTGCAAAGGCCTGTGGACCTTGGCCTTCAGTCCGAACAATAAAGCCAAGATTGCAGCTGATGTGGGCTGCATTGAAGGTGATTTATTGGTTTCTTTCCCTTGTCCATTTCGTGCTAGCTGCTGCCTTGCCTATAGCTGACGGCGGCGTATAGCTTGGCAATGTCCTTCCCCTTTTGTCGTGCGGCGACCGTTTTAGTTCCCTTCAGCAGAATTTGAATACTCTCTCGCTAAGCCAACAAATGTGCAGGGCAGAATGTAAGCTGAATCAGCAATTCACTCGGCATACAAGGTAGACAGATTTTAAAAAGACGGATGGGTTATACACTGAGGCGTAGGCAATCGCACAGCTTATTACAGCGAATAAGCTAACCAAACGTGAAATTGGTTTATTCTGTTACCATGGGATAAGATTCAATCTGGGTTCCGTATGCCAAATGATCAAGATAGCCATATAGGATCTGCTGTCAAGTCTGCCCATGCTGTTTAATATTGCGAACATTAGGGCGGGCTTAGCTTAAGGCACCGTAGAAAAGTTAGGCCAAATACTTGTACCATAGTGCCGAGGCTTATATGATTGTCTCCTATCTTAATGCCTTGATTACGCTTTCTAAAACCCCACATAGCCAAAAAGAATAGGCAGGCATAATGCAGGAGAGTTTGCATAGCGAACTCACAACTTTAGCTTCTTTCCCTATACATTCGATAGCCAACAGAGTTCAGCACACGCAACAAAGAGAAAGCGAGAACCAAAACTGAGTCAAATGAGCAGTTGAGCTAGTGTGTAGAATGGAAGTAACAGTTCAGAATGGCTGGAAAGGATGTGCCATACCAGCACGAGCCAGCTCAATATACCCTGGATAGGTAACGCTGAACTCGCAATCAGGTTTTTAATGAGTTATTTCTACAATTTAATTTGATTGGGACGACACATCACTTCCACCTGCAACGGTTAGTTGACTGGACCTTTGTGTAGCAGCTACCAGGCTGATGTCTCGCCCCAAGTGTGCTCCTGTAGAGCGCCTGCTTATTACTCATCTAAATTGACCGACGACCCTACTTATATCTAGGCTTTTCTGTAGTGAACACCGCAATTACCACATTGCACTACTTCTCTCAGATCTGCTCCCCATCAAGCAGCGAGTCCACTTTAATTTGCCGCCATTCACTTTCGGTCCCTTCGTTCTCTCGGACAAGTCCCGAATCTGAAAAACGTCTGTTCGAAATAACTGTACAGAGATAGAGTTATTTTAAGGAGCTGTGCTGTCAATACATTTCAGCGAGCCTCTTCACTGTACTAACGTGCTTGAATATAATGCACGTGCACATTCATTGTCACAATCATATATATATATGAATATATATGAATATATGAAGACGTATTTTTTCAGGCCTACGAAGAGCAGCTGCTTCCTCTGAGACGTTAGTGAGAAATGCTGCAGAAGGTGCACTGTGGGTAATCGAAGGTGAAGCGGAGCATGTTAAGGCTTTGACAGTCGCTGGCGACCGAGGAAACAGTGCAACAGACATGGCAGGTATGCTTTGAAAATATTGACTGGGAAGAACGTTGGCTGACGCAGCTGGTCTGCATTTGGCTCGACGTTGCTTTAAAGTCCAACCAAGGTGGTTTGCCAGACAGACCGTTCTGTTTATTAACTTCGAGCTCCTGAACAGGTTAAGATATTTATGCGAATGTCTTGCCGTGAGAAACAGTGGGCCCGAACATGCTGCTTTTTCGGACAATCGTTGCGATTAGAATTGAAAATTGCAACATGCGAAGGGTCTAGCATTTTGACTCTCTGCTTGTTAATAGGCGGGCACATTATGCTCAGCTACAACTGGGCTGTTCAACAGCAGGTGATCCGCATTAAAGAAGGCCTCAGAGCGGCAGGTCATCGCGTGTGGATCGACGTTGAGAGCATGTGTGAGTAGCGTGCGGAGAAGCGTAACTCCGCCAGCAGTCTCGCTCGGCAGCATCGGCATCGTACACTTTGAACACGCCTGCACGATTGCCTGCTCAGTTGCACTTTGATCGGTTAGTTGTTTCCGCAACTTACATTTTTAGGAGCCGGTAATCGAAGCAGCCTCGCTCGCACGCAGGCAGCTGAACGGGCACATGATAGCTAGCCAACCAATTGTAAACGTCAGCAGTATCTCAGGGGGGTGGAAGAATGCGTTGCTATTGGCAACTTTCAGTCTCTATTAGCATTCCAATCTCACCCTCCCGCTTTCTATTTTCTCTTAATCTTTCCCTGTTTTCCCTATCCTTCTCCGAACGCTCTCTGTCGCACTTACATATGCTCTAGAATCGACTTTTTCTCTCACACTGAATTTTCTTCTCTTTTTCTCTCTCGCTTTTTTAAAGACGATTTTTCCACTTGCTACCTTGCCAGCTTCGACAGTTTGCTCTAGCTCGTCCCTTCTTGTACTTCTTCTTCTTCTAGGAATCGCACCTCGACAGAGCTTTTTTCAAAGAATTTTGAAATAACAGTAGTCCTTATTCGCAAGTAAATGTACTTTCTTCGCCTAGCTCGCCTGGCCGTACCTTCAGAAAATTTGTTCGGCGCCTGCTGCATGCATACCAAGCGTAAGGATATAGTGGACTCGTCTCGTCGAATGGCGGCCGAGTACAGTAAATGCAACAGCTGTATATCACGACGTCGTGTCTGCGGCGTATGAGTTTCTCTTGCTCCTTATTTACAAATGTAATTTCAATTTACAATTGCAGCTGGCTCTACGCTGGAAGCGATGAGCAAAGCCGTTGAGGAAGCGTGGCTCGTCCTCATATTCTTCACCGAAAAGTACAAGCTGAGCTCTCCGTGCCGCCTCGGTAAGATTACCCGCGCATCCGTCACTAGAAATTACTGCATGCCCAGGAATGCATCGCACAATTGTTTTCATGCTTTTACAGTCCGAAGTCACGAACAGCCACGTCCTCGCTTTGCGTACAAGCACCTTGCTTTGAGTATGAGCGAGGCCAGGAGTACAATTAGACAGCCAATACATTTTGCTAAATTCTCATGAAAAAATAATTCCTCAATAGTTCGTCCAGTGTGTCGGTGTGTACACTAAGTACCCACACGCCAGGGTGATCCTCAAGAATTTAGTTTGAATATTGCGGGGCCAGATAACAAGTACTTTGGTGGTGGGGGCAACCTTCTTCCGTTGCTTCGCCCAGGTACTACTCGTTCAGCGCCTAGATAAGGACTACGCCATTGGTGAGTAAGTGTTTCTCCTTGCCCTTTGTTGCTTGAAAAAAATTTTATACTCACTTTTTGGAATCAAAAAATGTTAATCGAGCAATTAATCCGATGATTTCATAAAAGTAGGCAGCCCCTTTTCAATCCACAGTGCTCTGCATGCAATCCGATTGCTGCATGCCCAGCTATAGACTACGTGCTTACTGCTACTGTGATGTCATCGTACTGTCTGCTCTTGGTCGATTGCCTGGCCTTACAGCTCTAAAACGGCTCTTACAAGATCAAATTTTGGGTCGGTAAACTCTCGAACTTTCATTGATGGCCAAAAACCTTCACTTATGGCCATGACGTTCTGTAGCATTTTCCGGTTTTCGTAACTTTCTTTTGGAGGTCTTGCTAGTTCTTGAGTTGCTTAACGGGGAAATAAAAAAACTGATCTAAACATTTGACAGAAACTAATTACTTTTAGGGTCCATTTAAAAAAACATACCTGTTAGAAAATTCAATCTAATTTTTGATGTTTTCCAAATTATAGAAAAGTATTAAGAACGATTTTGTGTGGGTTACGTCTTCGTGGTAAGTAAGCCATTAACAAAACATCTACAAACCACAAATTTACCGATCTCAGTATCACAAAAGAACTTCTGTTCCCACTTGCTGAAACTTAACAAGTTGGGGTACAGTTCCATAGCTTATAAGCCCTTCAAATTAAATCATGATAAAACCAACTTACTAGCTATTTATTGTAATGTATCTCCGTCAGTAACTCCACAAAGTCATAAAGACCATGTGGGTATTACGCAGGAGAGTTTTGTATAGCACACTCACAGCCTAAGCGGCTTTCGGTACGCATTCGGTAGCCAACAGACTTCATCTCACGCAACAAAGAGAAAGTGGGAAGCATAGCAGAGTTAGGAGAGCAGTTGAGGTAGTGAGTAGCATAGAAGTAGCAGTTCAGGACCGCTGAAAAAGATGTGCCATAGTCGGCAGTTGGAGAGTAGAAGTCGCTGCATAAGAATTGTGCAAGCGAGTTCCACAGTCTAGGACCTGCAGACCTCAAGCTTCTGTCGCCAACCGTCTTTAAGCGGAGGAATGGGAGAGCTAATTTATTGTCCACACAGGAACTGAGGGCGCGAACAGGCTGAAACTGATGCAGCAGTTCAGCTAGGTATGAAGGAGCCAAGCCGTGGCGGGCCTTGTGGGTCAGCATAAGAACTTTGCTCTGTATCCTTTGCTCAACCGGCAACCATCCTAGCTCTTTCAGCAGAGGTGACACGTGCTCAAACCGCTGGGACTTGAAGACCAGCCTTGCAGCCATATTCATAGTCAGCTGTAGTGGCATAATAGCTTTCTTTGGCAGCCCAGCCAAAAGGGAATTACAAAATCAAGGAACTAAACAAGTTAGATTTTTTACAAGCTCGAGACAGCTTCTAATCTTGGATATGGATCGGATGTGATGGCTAGCTGTAGAGGCAGTCTTCTGAATGAAGCTTTTGAAATTGAGGCAGCTGTCGAACACGACACCTAGATTACGAGCACGTGGTGAAGGTCCCACAATAGCATCACTTATTAGAACAGCAAAGCCTTTTAATCCAGCCACACGCTTAGGTTGTCCTATGAGCAGCAGTTCGGTTTTATCGTCATTTAATTTCAAGAAGTTTTCCGACATCCAGGATTGAATATCGGCAAGGCAAGCATTCAGTTTCTCAGTTGCTGCAGCAGATTCCGACGGTTTAAATGACAAATACAGCTGAGTATCGTCAGCATATAAGTGATATCCTATTCCATTGGCCTTAATCACTTTTCCCAGAGGTTGTGTATAAATGGAGAACAGCAAGGGACCAAGTACAGACCCTTGAGGGACTCCACATGTGACCCTTCTCATATCTGAGACCTTACCCCCACACGACACGGATTGAACACGATCAGACAAGTATGATTTAAACCACGCCAGTGCTTCGTCTGCCAGACCGATCGTTGTTCTCAATCGTTCAAGCAGAACTTCGTGATCAATGGTGTCGAAGGCAGCAGACAGATCTAGCAGAGCTAGGGCAGTGACATTTCCGTCGTCGTTGCCACGTTGAATGTCATTGTTAACACGGAGGAGAGCAGTTTCAGTAGAGTGCTGCCTCTTGAAACCTGATTGAAATGCTTCTGACATTCCATTATTTTCAATATGTTTAACTAGCTGCTTAGCAACAATTTTCTCAAGAATCTTTGATATGAACAGAAGAAGGGAAACTGGGCGATAGTTTGCTAGGACCTCTGTGTCTAATCCAGGCTTTTTAAGAATACGTCTAACGATTGCCGATTTGAAGGACTTGGGGACGACCCCTTTCCCCAAAGAAGCATTACAAATCTTAGTTTTGGCAGGGCTAAGCTGGTTTGCAAGTGAAGATCACAGGGACGAAGGTATAGGGTCTTTAGGAGACGAGCTCTTTTTGCTAGACTTTACTAAGGCAGCCACATCACAGGCAGAAACATCGGAGAAACTTTTAAGAAAGGTCACATGTTGAGGAACGGCGATTGCTTTGGTCGGAAGGGGCTTAATGGAGGCACAAATATGCACAATTTTTTCAGTAAAGAAGGCTGAAAACTTTTCGGCTGAGCCCTTAATATCTGGAGAGTCAGACCTGACAGCATTGGCCAGTAAATGGTTTACTGTCTTATAAATCTGTTTAGTGTCCGACTGGCAGGAATTCAGCTTTCTAGTGAAAAAGAAGCCCTGGCTTTTTTGAGCTTTCGGGTGTAAACTCGAAGGAAGTCTTTAAAATTGACTAGGTCTGCCTCAGACCCCGATTTCTTGAAACGACGTTCCAGCCTGTGCAGAACACGGTGCATCTTAAGAAGTTTTTTTTTTAAATTGAAAGGAATCTCGACGACTTTGAACACGGATAGAGCGAACGGGAGCATGCTTGTTAAGAGCACTCCTGAGTGTCATGCTCATCGCATCCGTGAGGGTATCGTGGCTGCCGGTCGAGTCTGAATGCAGATCAAGAAAGCCTGCATCACAAACAGATTTAAAAAACTTGTCCATGTCAATGCTTTGTAAGTTACGTCGTTTGGCAAATTCGACATTGCCCTGTACGTACGAGGGAGCAGGAACAGTAAACGAGACCGAACAATGATCTGAGAGGGTCAGTGGGCATACCACAAAGTCAGTGGGGAGGACATCCTTAGTGATCACGAGATCTAGAATGTGGCCACCGACGTGGGTGCTATGATTAACGTGTTGGGCCAAACCAAAATTCTCCAGACATTCAAGAAATGAGCGGACCTGGCTGTTGCTAGGGTTGTCAACGTGAATATTGAAGTCTCCTACAATCAGTAACGGCCTTTCACACACAAATATTTTAGCGAGGAACTCTGAAAACTTCTCTATAAACAAGTTTAGACAGCCAGGAGGCCGGTATATCGCAACGGTGAGAGGCATTGTCTTTGATGAAGACCTGATAGCAACTGATTCAAACGATGACCCATGCGAGAAACTGCATCCCCCATCTTGAAACAGCAATGGGAAAATCAAGTGTGACTCGGAAATCTGAAAGCTTAACGCTCAAAATCTGCTCTGCCAGCACATCTTCTGTTGTATCTGCACAAAATCCACGTGACCTGTTCCAAAGTGACCTAACACCAGTTGACCACATCAGCTCCGAAAATCTACCTACTTTCTAGCTTCATAAAATTCTAAAATTTGGGCTTGCTTAGACAGGCATACTACATACAAATGTTCGCATGCATTTGTGACATCCGTCTCGACTTTTGGAACTCAATGCTTGCTGGTCTAGCGGTCTGTGCAAGTTGAATATGAAACCACTGTCGACCTGCACTGGCTACCAATCCAGCAGCTCGTCGACTTCAAGGTTCTGTCACTCACTTTCAGTTTTTTGTACCTCTTTTTCATTCGCTAGATACAGCCTACCTGTCAAAAAAGATCACCAGCCAAGCTAGGTATTATGCCATCCGCTTTTCTGAATCAAATCGCTTAGTTACTCCTCGCACTAACCTCGGATTGTTTGGTGACCGTGCCTTTAGTTCGTTAGCGTTCAACGCCTGGAACTCACTCCTCACTGACCACACAACATCCCCCATCTTAACGACATTTATGAAGAACCTAAAAGTGCTTCTGTTTTGACAGCATTCGGTGGGTCCTTATGATTTGTCCGGTACAAGCATATAGGTTCTGACAACGTCCGTGCTGCCACTAACCGCATTTACATGTTGATACTCTGTATATCATCCTAAACATGTTTTGCTTATTAGCATTGTGAATATTACAACTTACCGTTTGATCTTCCTTTTTTACAGCACATTTAATATGCCTATAAAGAGAGAAAGTTCTCTGAGAGCAGCGCTAGAGTATTTTGTTATCATTATTATTATTATTAAATCTTCTTTCTGTTGTGCGAATTAAAAATTAAGCATCGTAGCCCCGAATTTGCAACACTAAATAGTTTCTCACCGAAATTACCCAGGTTTTGATCGTGATAGCACTGTTATACGTTATACGTGTTATTATGTGTTGCTACGTATTACACATTGCGTGTTGTTATACGTGATAGCACTGAGTTAAAGATACACCTGGGCAACCTTCGTGGATGTGTTCCATTTACCTAAACGTTCTGGCGGGCGTTTGGTACCAGTGTAGTATTTATTGGGGAGGAAGAATTAACATGCCCACAAAGGCCACACAGGATGATTTCCAACACGGTCAAGGTTGCTCCAACAGCAACATCGGCCACTACAAATAGGGCAATACTACAGGGAGCGGGTTAATGCTCTCTCTCTCTCTCTCTCTCTCTCTCTCTCTCTCTCTATATATATATATATATATATATATATATATATATATGTGTGTGTTAATATATATATATATATATGTATATATATATATATATGTATATATATATATATATATATATATATATATCTAAAACCTGAAACAACCATCAAATAATGCATACTTATCAAACAACCAAGCAATAATTTCACAAAAATTGCCCGTCAATCGGCAGACATAAGAGGGCAGTAACCCAAAATCAAGCAGGTCAAGGTAGAACCCGTTCATCTGACTCAAATCGTTAAGCTGCGCCTCGAACTAACCTCAAATCCTTTGAAGACAGCATCTTTAATTCGAGTGCTCCCAAAGCCCGAGCTCACTCCCGACTGACGTCACGACTTCACACTGACTTTGGGACATTTAAACAGGAGTTCGTTACGCACGTGTTCTTCGCAGCAGTTGCTGGGAATCGTCCTTTGGTGCTTATATGTGCTAATGACTCGTTATAACCATCCGTACTGGAATGCACCCTTTGCAGCATATGTAAAGTACTTAGAAAAAGATTACATTCTCCAACGACGGTAAGCAAACTTGTTATTATTGTTATTATTTACATTCCATTAGAGAACATAGGCTTTCTATGATATTATCTATACTCTGCAAGAGAACAAAACAACAAGCTAGAAAAAGTGAGATACTCTCCTGAACCCGTATAGATCGTGCAGCGGATAAACTCTACGGTCACCGATCACAGCCAACGTAAAGATCGCAACTCGGAGCCCAATAGCTATTGAAAAATGCACCGAAATTTAGATTGCTAGCTTTGGCTTAACACTGGCTTGAGCTCGGAAGTGGCAACTTTAAGCCAGGGCTTTAAAGCTCTGTTCTAAATGTCATGCAGACGTCGGTCGCAATTGGTCTGACATTGGACCGCTAAGCCAGAGGTTGCGGGATCTTTCTCCACTCGCTGCGAAGCATTTTTGCCATTTACGTTCACTGCAGACAGCCTTCGGTCGCATTGCATCTTTAAATTCCTTACATAGATTTACAGAAATATAGGTCCCATAATTCAATCGCATTAATGCGAACATTAATTAACAATGGCTGTAATTACTTAGAAGTTAGCAATCTATTAGTAGTATAATAGTTTGTTTTTAATATCTCTGGTTGATCTGGTCTATGTCTCATTTGGACCAAAGGTTGCGTGCAGTTACGGGAACTGCAACGTTAATTCACTTATTAGCTATCTATTAGTTCATGTTAATGCGATTAGTGCCTGCCAATTCCACTACAGCTTCTCACTTTTTCAGGCGGTTGCTTTTCGAAGTCTAGTTGTTATGCTTTATTTTTGTCCTGTTTCCTGGAACTTAGCTGCATGGATCCATCGGTTCAACTCGTGGTAGAACTTATAGAAATCTACTTAGAGTGACATAGGAACCTGACAGATATTATAACAATGTCTTTCGCCACCATCGGCATCCTTCAGAATGGTAGGCACGATGTGCTACCGCCCGTTACTGGGGTAAGAACAGTCTTTACCAGCCACATTAAAATTAAGATATAGATCGGCTGATTTGAACGCCTCAAAATATATATCGGCGGAAAATGGCAATCATCGGGCCTTTGGTAGGCAGTATTTGGTGGGCCGTGATGGCCCACTAGGTAAGGTGGTTGCTCTTCAAGAAGTTGGTCCCAAGGTCGTGGGTTCGTCCTGCGGTAAGAGATCCTCTGTTGCCGTTGCAAGCGGGTGGTGGTGATTGCCTTTAAGGCTATTCTGCCGCTATAAAAAGAGGCTGTTAAATTAGCTAATATTTTTACTTGACTGCTTGCGGTAGGACTCCACGATGACCAGCGATTAACACTGCGGATTTAAAAGCATGCAGTTTAATAATGCAATACGTCATTAGCACGTTCATGCACCAGAGATAACTAGGTTAACTACTGCGACCTCATAGATGCACAAACAGGACTGAGTAATCAACGGCTCTTGCACAATGCAGCCATTTGGCCCCAGAAAAGCTCAGGGTCTCTAAATTCTTATCAGTAGCTATTTTAAGAGTTCCTTGCTGTGAAGGACTTTAGGCTGAGAATCCATTGGAAACAGAAATTTCATTAGCATTACTTAACCTGGTGGGTAAAGTAAGTTCGCTGAATTAGTTTGCTCTAGAGCTAACGGGGATAGTACGATAGCGACTCTGAATGTCAGCACGTAGCTCAAAAAAGTACGCTGAGCTCAGTAGATTAATGTACAGCAAGTGGTAGAGTGCGCTCCCGCGGTGCCAGTTTCTGAGTCCTCCGAAAAAGGGTGATCCTTAAACCCCTGTAAGGGGACTATGACGTCGGAGTCGTGCTACCTTTGTTCGCTGCTGCCTTTGTATGACATAGGAAGCTGCTTCCTTGCACCCGGGAAAACGTTGGCCCAAGTGATAGCCCGAGTTGTATAATAATTCTCAAAAACGACGCCAAAGGGAAGTAGCTACATATCCAGAAGGCATTAGAAAAATGCAACGGCTTGGCTTCGTCACAAGCGTTGCTGCTGTGCGAAACACTCTTTTAAAAATGAAATAGCTGAATTATTACGGGACGCTTGAATTTAAATCCGATCGTAGATAGATATTTATTGTTGCCCTTTTCTTTTCGTCCACCATGAGTTGTTTGCCTGTATTTGGATACCTTCTTGCTTAGTAGCTTAAAAACCATGTTACTTGCTCACAGCTCAATAAAAAAAGTTCCTGTAAATAATATCTTGTAAATAATATTGTGATAGTAATACGCATAGTGTCCAAATGTAAATTGGTTAGAGTCTCGTGGAATTTCAGCTTTCACAAGCAAAGGAAGTTCAGATCACACGGATTAAGTCACTGCTGTGTGGAAAGGGTGTGCTTGCAGCTTCATTTTAAATGTCAAGTCAGGTGATGTCGCGACAATAGTTGGGATTGGGTTCCAGGCTTAGGGAGTGTGCACACCAAAGGCATGGTCGCCAAAGAATTTAAAGATGGCTTGAGGCACAGCTAAATGAATTGAGTCGGAAGAGCTGGTGGAATGATGCTGCGTCTGATTGGGAAGTGGGTCGGATAGTTGGGCTGCAGCAAGACAATGAGGGGACCTAAATGTGAGTGAACAAACTGCAAGTCAATACACTGCTTGATGTGATGCTTGATCGGTGAGAAGTTGTGTAATGCTGCGATTGCAGCTTCTATGACTGACAAGCGTAGCATCAGACAGTTGCCCTAATTGCACGCACCTTATTAAGACGAGACCTGCGAGTAGTGAGTCTCATGAGTCGAGACGGGATATTGTAAATGCATGGACCAACGTGCGTAATTCATCTCTCTCTCTCTCTCTCTCTCTCTCTCTCTCTCTCTCTCTCTCTCTCTCTCTCTCTCTCTATCTATCTCTCTATCTCTCTCTCTTTCTCTCTCTCTCTCTATCTAAATAGGTCAGAATAGTTTGTAATTTTGCTTAGCTAAAAGAATCCCAAATTGAATGCAAAGCTGATACAGTAGTACAGTAAAAGGTCACTTTGGAACTAGACACCAAGATACCCTACACAAACTTGAAGGAGATATACTCTTTGAACCTTTTTTTGATTAAGCGTTCAAATTTCTGACACGCTTTAGGTACCCCGTAACTAGTAAGTGGGTTGTATCGTCATTCTTGAGAACGTTCGCTGCAATCCAATTACAAATATCAGTAATACATACTGCGAGGGAGTTGAGAGAGTTCGGAGGTGTGCTGGAAGTAAAGGAGCGATCAAAGCGCAGGCATAAAGCATAGCCCAGAGCATAGCTACTCGGCCAGTGGAGTAGTTTTATTGCTGCCCACACAGCTTGCATCCTGCGCCTGTGTGGCTAACCTGCAGCCAGCCAGCATCGCCAAACCGGTCTGTCTGCTGTTGCACAAAGCAGCCGTAGAGCTAAGCTGGAAGCATATTTAGGCACTGGGCGCCTAGAGCTGCTGGTGGCATGCAGCTCTGGCCAAGTAGTTGCGTTGCTGTTACTGCCGCACGGCTCTCCCCCTCCGACTGGCTTTCCTGTGCTGTCCAGGTCCTCACATTCTAGCGAAAGCACCGCCCTGCTTACTACTCTCCGGCACTGACTTGCGCAACCGACCAGCGATACTGATCGACTCAGCTGGGCATGATTTCTGCCCTATCCAGTTTAAAACTGCAATATGCCAGCAGACGACGCGACATCTCGCTGTAATAGAACCTATAACGTAATTGCAAGAGTAATGCAGAGCAGATTTTCCCATAGCCTCCGCGAGTGACGTCGGTGGGTGAATTCTTCTCACTCTCGTCTAACTGTATATTTCAGAAGCGGAGTACACCTACAACAGAGGCAAAAAGTTTATCCCTATTAAAATGGAAAGCGGATACAAGCCAGATGGCTGGCTGGGCATGCTACTCGCCAGCAGGCTCTTCTTTGATTTCACCAAAGATGGCCAGTGGGAAGTAGCCTTCAACAAATTGTGCGCGGAAATAGCTCGAATGAAGCAAGATAATCCGGAGGATGTCGCTGATGGTATGTGACGCTTGCATTTTTGCATATTGGAATATGCTACACAATTAATTTTCAGAGTCCAAATGACCTTTGGGAAATATGTGCGCGCAAAGTGGAGCCTTCTGCTTGGTCTTGGTCTGTGGAACCCGGATCTTAAGCGTCTTTTTTGGGTTTGGAGGTTCAACTCCTAAGATCAGCTAAGCACAATTTGCTTTTGCATCGAAATAAATTGCCGTGAACGCGAAAAAGTTGAGGAGTACGACTCCTTTTGAGCTATTGTACCCTTTTGTTGGTTCACTATCACTTTTTACCATAATTTTTCATTGTGTTGGTGTCAAGTGCAATGTGAATTTTGTAGTAAGCAAATAGGTTTAAGCTACCAGACAGGGTAATACACTCACTATCAGGGTGGGAAAACGAGGCAGCCTTTTACATAACTGCTCCCATGTAACGCGACCATTTGCTCTCGCTGACAATCATGTGCCTTTGTAGTGCGATATTTAAGCAATAAAATTATCTTGCAATTGTGATAACTGTTTGAGTAAATTTTTTCGAAATGTACATGTATATTTACATACTGCATATACTCAATAAGGCAAGCGTTATTAATTAGCTCTCTTTTTTAAATAGGGTGAAGGCACTAAAATTAGACGAAAATACCCCCCCCCGCCGATCAAGGCTATCAAAATGCATCCTGGCTTCAATGCCTGTTGTAAAGTGACATGACTGATTCG